>VCJK01000836.1:39603-51794 GCA_024139485.1 Backusella psychrophila | reverse complement strand
TTTTCCCTTTCTTCTTCTCTCATTTTCCGTGCTTGTGGTTGAAGGTTTTCTGTTTTTCTATTAATATATTTTTCTCTTGTTGGTTCATGATTCTCGTTGCATCATGAGTACACTTGATCCCGCATCTTCTCATCTCAGTCCAGAACATGCACCGACACGATCGAGTTCGACTCGAGCTCGTTCCAAACTGATACCACCAGTAACGACGAATAGAAAAGCAGCGATGCACCACGAAACAGGAGACGATCTTGTTAGAAACATTGGATCAGACTATCTGGATATCCAAATCAGAACGCTGACCAAGTGGATAAACGTTCAATTAAGCAAAGTAGACGACCACATTGATAATATCGACAAAGATCTTAGAGACGGGAAAAAATTGCTCAAGCTGCTGTCTGTTGTTTCACAGGGCGTACCTAAACCAGAGAAGGGAAATATGCGAATCCACCAACTCTCAAATGTAGCACAAGCACTAGGCTTTCTGGAGCAACAATGGGGAACCGATAGTTTACCGCCCATTGGCAGTGAGAATATCGTTAATGGCGATGTGAAAAATACCCTGGCCTTGGCCTTTTTTATCATGCTGAAATACCAAATACATCCCGTCTTGCATGATTACGCTGAAAACGTAAGTTGATTTATCATTGTTCATCCTCCTGTTGCTTATCTACATCTTTTTTTCATTATAGTCAAATTCAGGAAAAGCACCCCCTTCATCCCCTTTACCGACTGTGAGCGCGTCTCGTTCAGGAGGAAAGCCAATCGCAGATTCAAAGTATGTCTTGCTACAATGGGTTCGCGGTCAACTGGAGGATTATGTTGCTGCTCATATCATTACACAAGTTCAAGACTTTTCAAGGTCTTGGCGATCCGGCCTTGCGTTTTGTTTGCTGATTCATAGACACAACCCTGATCTACTTCCAACCTTATTTACGGAGCATATACATTCAATAGCAGAAAAGGAGACATGGCATACACTCTTGACGCTGGCATTCGATGTAGCCGACAGAGACATGGGCGTGCCGCAGTATCTTGAACCCGCCGATTTGACTGATGTGGAGTATCCTCATGAGCCATCTGTGATGATGTATATCAGCGAAATATACAAAGTCATGTCAACTCATGCTCGGCAGCAGGACGACCACTCCAAAAATGCAACTCGAGCAAAGCGATTCCAGGATATTTCTAATATTATTATTACAAACACACAACAGGAACAGCAGGAACAGAAGGAATCATTACCTGGAACACCTCAGCCAGAGATACGAGTGGAGGATCAAGATGTCCATCAGCAGCTGGATGCACTAGAGTCCATCATTCGCCAAACAGACTCTCCAGACTCTCCAGACTCTCCAGACGATAGCAGCCTGAAGCCTCATATTCTTCTCAGTCACATCAACTACATGATTGAGAGACTGGATCCGAATTCGGATGAGCGACACGCCCTCTTCAGCCGTTACAATCAATTAAAAGCCGAATGGGAGCTGTTATCCAAAAAAAGAGAAGAGTCTTACCAGAGCAAAAAATTAAAGGACATTGATCAAGCAGCACTTGCTTTAAAAGACGTGACGCCCAAAAACAAAGACACGGGATCGCCTCTTCATCCGCTGGACGGATCGCAGGATAGTATCGATGAATTTGGACGCTCCTTGTCCTTTGTGATCAAGTTGATTGATGCGTTTCAGATGAACGACGCCGACGACGAAACATACGCTCATCTTGTATCAGATTTGCGTGACAAACAAAACGAATTTGAATTGTTCAAAAGAGGAGTCACATTCGGGCAAATCACCACAGCCATATGCGATGAACTCGACGCCATCCAGCAATTGATGATGGACAGCGAATCAAAACCAGTCAATGATGGCATGATTCAGAATCTGGAAGAGAGAATTAATGTGGTGAGTGGGACCATTCAGGGCATTCGGGAAGAGTACACGGATTTGCTATTAGAAGACACACTTGCCGACTTTCACCAACGCTTTATTGACCACATTGACGATATTGAAGATCGATACCAGGTTGTGCGCGACTGGGTGGATCAAGTGAGGAGATGGTTTTTGGAAGCCGAGCGGATTCGCGCCTGGATTGACAAGCACATCAACATCATTGAGGAAAGAAATGAGGCGGATATGTTTGACCCGCTGTCTCGCGAGGTCAACATGCCTGGTGCAACGATTGTTCGACTTCACGAAGAACACGAAAAGCTGAAACAGGAAATTGAGCATTTCGACTCGGATGATATGGCCCGTCTTCGTCTTCATGTGAAAAACTTGACCAATGCCACCTCTGTCGATCGTCAAGATAAAGAACTGAGTCCTGCAGATACAACAACCATTGAAATTACCTTGACAACATTGAATAAACTGAATCGTCTCACTCAGTTATTGAATGAACGCTCTCATTTAATTCAACTGTTGCTGCTACGTGTCAAGTGGGAGCATTTGTTTGGTGATGCCGTGCAGTGGATTGCTACTACAGATGGTGAATTGGATGCGTTTTTAAAAGCCAAGGCGCGCTGGTCTGAAAAGGACGAAGACTACAGCATCAACTATGCCGAGCAGGAAAGTGGTGGCATAGAGCAAGTCATTCAAACACTGGTGAATCTCGAAAGAAAAATCGCTGATTTCGACCGCGGCACCTACTCTGACGTCTTGGATGCTTTTCAGGAAATGGAGGACCTAAAGTCCAATGCCTTGCCAGATTATTTAGAAATGCGCCAGTCCGGCTTTGAAAAGGCATTTGAGGACCTGATGAAACGATCCGCGTTCAGCAGAAAAGTCGTCGAGCAGCTCTTATCCATGATTAGTACAGTGGAAAAATTCAAGGAGCTCCGTGATGTAGGAGAGCAGCTGCGTCAATCCATGTTGGTCGATGCATCTGGGCAAGACGAGGGCAATGATGATGATGTACAGGCAGAACGGGTACAGCTGTTTAAAGAAGAGTCGGCTCGTCTCATTACAAATGCAAGTACTTGTATTCCATATCCCGCTGTGCCTGAAATGTCGACTGCTATTGGCGCCAACGATGCCCATGATAACGAGGTGACAAACGAAGCCATCAAGAGCACCATCAGTGGCTACAGCATGACCCTTGCGCTGATCGCGGATGGTCTAGATCAGCTTTTGAATTCGCGATACCAAATCATGTCTCTTCAGCAGCGTGCAGACGATACATACGATGCAATGGTGCGTGCTAAATCATGGATGGATGAACGAATCAAGATGCTGAGCAAGCCCCGGTTTGATATTGTTCTCTATTCTTCGGATCCTCGCAAGGCGGTGGGTGAAAAGAACATTAGTACCACAGATGATCAAGACTTTCTCCGGCTGGACAAGGAGCGTGACAACATTGCCTCTCGCTTACAGCAAATGGAAGAGGATGAGCTGGCCAAGTTGTTTGAAACAGTTCGAGTCCTTGAAACCGATGTAGATGCGTCAAATGCCGTTACTATTGATAGAAATCGCCTGATTGATGGTGTCGAGAATCTTGAAAAAAGTCTACAACAGCTCAAGGATCTTTTATCAAGACGTCATCTTGAATTGGATACATTGAAGAAGCGTATCGATTGGGAGAATCAGTACTCAAAAACAAACAGTTCCGTCCAAACGATTGCGCGAAAGATGTGTGATTTCAATATAAAAAAGGCGCGTTATGATCCTGCAAAGGAGGATGCCGAAAAACCTTCTTATACTGGTGATGGTGAGAATATTCAGTCCTTTCAGTTTCTTCAAGACAAGGTGGCAGAAATGGGGGATCGACAAGTCATATCGCTCTCAAGCTGTTATCAAGACATGGTCATGAGCTATTCGGTGCTTCTGAATGGCCAAGATGCTTCTACCGAAAATACATCATCCGCTCAAATTGAGTCTGTTTTGCCTGACCACATCTCAACAAAGCAATTGGAGCTGAAACTGAGGTATGAAGACCTTGGGGCTCTTTCCAAGTATACGTCGGACCTGATGACGCAAAGGTCTACAATCACTGAATTCCTTTTACGCGTCCAGGATGCGCGCCATGAGGGTGAAAAGATCAAGGATGCCATTTCCAAAAAGATTCGTCGCATCATGGTCAAGGATGAGGAGGGTCCTGCTTTTGATTCTCGCGTAGCCAAATTTAAAGACCAAGTCGAAAAGATCTGGCAAGAATGTGGTGATGACATGCCATATCCTGTCTACAATGGTAGCTGGTTACGCTCACTTCATCCTTCAGAGGCCGCTTCGTATCGAGCTCAGGTCAGAGCTCAGGTAAAGACGCTTCTGGATACCAAAATGGATGACTTGCGTACTTTGGAAAAATCAATTGACCAGCTGCTGGAATCCTATCAAAATGCTGATCGTATGAAATCTCTTGTGAGCCAGTATGAAGAGGAGGCCTCCCAATTGCGTGAGTGGGTGGATGAGCAGATCAGTGTCCTCAAAGCCCAGCACGTTGATGTGTCTGCTGAAAACTTGACCCTGGATCCTGATCATGATATTGCCGACTTGAAACACTTTAGAGATGGTTTATTCTCAAAGGTGGAAGAGTTTGAAAATAACCGCGTCAAGACGCTGCATGACAAGGTTGCACAGATTGTACAGGATTCAATTGAAAAGAAACAAAACCAATCCATTGATGTCAGTACAGCTGCAAGAAGACTGGGTGAGGTGATGGAGCATTTGTCGCAACTGAAGCTTGGTTTGTCTGACCAGGCTGTTACCTTGGAAGCAGCTAGTGTACGAGCAGAATGGGAGAATAAGCTGCAGCTTGGTATCACTAAATTGGACGAGATGAGCGAGCAACTTCGCCAGTTCACTATCAAGAAAAACAGATGGATCACACAGGATAATCTGACAGAAAACAATCTTGTTGTATTGGAAAATGAGCTTGACCAACTCATTGACCAGAAAGATGATTTCTTAAAGACCATCCTTCCTGACATTCAAAACAGCTATGATGCCTTGACAGAGTACTTTCCTCAATTATCAAGACCCATGGCTACACCTGATCATCTTGAAGCTCAAATGGAATCCATCCATCGAACCACCACTCGTTTGCAGGAGAACATGTCGATCCGATCCAAAGAGCTGGACTTGATCAAACAGCGTCTTCGTTGGGAGGACACTGTCAAGGATGCTTTGGATTACCTGCTTCGTCAAGAGGTGGTGCTTGAAACCTTTGTGGAAGAAAAGGCACGATGGAGCAACAAGATGGACCCCCACGAGAGCGACGAGGAGAAACTGCGTACTGAATGGGCGACCATCTATCAAGACTTTGAATCCTACAAGGAAAGGGTCATCCACTCGATCCAGGACCGCTATACACAGATTGTCAGCGAAAACACCGACAATATGTACAACAATGCTGGTTTTATCTCTGAATCCTTTACCAAAAAGAAGCACGACATGGATGGTGCCACTGATCTTATGGAGTATCATCTTAAATTCTCAAACGAAATTGTTTCCCAAAGGTGCTTGGTCTCTGCTTTTATTCTTCGAACCGCTCAATTGGAACAATCAGCAGAGCTCATTCGTGAAGAGTTTATCAATACAAAGGGGTCCAGGCTGTTGGAGGAACACATGGAGCGTCTACAGAAATTCAAGTTGGGCATTGAGGATGTGCGTGATAACCTTGCTGCAAGCATTCCTTATCCTGTGCGTGTGCTCAAGGCAAGCGATTCCACCAAAGCCAAACAAAAGGACGAGACGACCAACTCGGTGATTCGTGATACCGTTGAGGTGCGCAATACGCAATTGGGTGAAATTCTTTCCAGCCTGCAACAGCTTCTTGAATCAAAGGAACGCGTGTCACGACGTAGAATATCGATCCACTCGTACAAAAAACAGGCAGAGGTGTGCGAGAGCTGGATGGATACAAGACGTGAGGTCCTTCGCAAAAGCATCCCTGATGTTGAAATGCTCGAACAGAGTCTCCAGTACAACAAGGAGGTGGGTGTGGATGTCATTGAAAAGCTAAAGGATGCTGTGACCCAGGCAGATAGTGTGGAGCATGCAATGAAGGCACCAGGTACCGTACTATCATCATTGAATTCCGCCTTTGAAAAATGCAAGAGTGCTTTTGAAGACAAGTCCCTTGACGACGAAGGGTTGAGAGAGGATGATCATGATCAACTTATCGAGGAACTCGCAAGTACCGTGGAGCCTACTCAAAAGCGACTTTCGGATGCATGGGGCGAGTTGCTTGAGGAAGCCAATAGCACAAACAAACTGCGTACTTCTCTATTGATTGAGAGTAAGCTACAGCAATGGATCTCTTCACTCAATAGCCTGTTGTCTTTGGTCCAGCCTTGTTCAAAGCAGCAAGTCAAAAGCGGTGAAACTGTTGTTGCGGATGATGTCTTGTTGGAGTGGACAACAAGATTTGATCAGTTGAGCAACAAGGATTATCAAGCTCTCTCTGGTGAGGTGCAAGACTGTAAAGACCTTCTTGGACAAGCGCAGGCAGATGTGATTCAACCTCTTTTTGATCAAGGCGAGACCACCATCCGTGATATATCAGGTTGCTTGGATGCTGTTCAAAACAAAAAGAAACTTGAGCGCTTGATGCAAGTTTATAATGATGGTATTGCTCACTTGCAGAATCTCGTTGACACTGAAATCAAGAACTTGAAGGCTATGCAAGAACAGTTTGGTGTTGTTTCTACAGAGTCTACTGAAGCTCGTGCTACTCAGCATCAGGACTTTGCCAATCAGTATAAGCAATTTAATGGTCGTTATGGTGATATCCAGGATATGTATGAAGACGTCAACGAGCAGCGCAAGCACATCGATATTGATGGAGATGAGGTGACCACTCGAGACGCTGTTGAGGGTGTATGGAGCCAGCTGAATGATATGATGTCTACCATTTCCAGCTTGCTGTCCCGCACATCCAAATGGGTTACTTACTTTGACAGACTCTTTGTTTCGTTGACAGAACTTGAATCTGTAAAGGAATTACTAGAAAAAGGTGAGATTGCCAATGACCAACTTGAGGATGCTTCTTCACGTCTGGACGGTATAAAACTGGCGGTCGAGTCACAGTTTGACGCCAAATCGCTTGAAAATGATGACTTGTTGGATGATCACACCAATCTTGAAAAGTTTGAAGCTCAGCGTGCCTCTCTTGCTACAGAACTGAAGGATCTTCAGCAGATTTTAGTTGAAAAATTGGAGCAAAACGAAAAGTTGGAACTGGTGCAGTTTATTAAAGACAGTATTAGTGACATGTGCAAGCTATGTGATGCCCAGCTCCAGGAATCAAAGGATCACGCTGGTACAAAATTGGGATCTATCGAAGATGCCATCAAAAACGAAAAGGTCGAGTCACTTCGTTCCCTGTCAGATGAATGCATGCATTTCTCCAACAAGCAGCGTGATGTATTGACAAACTACGACAATAATCTCGAAACATTACAAATTTCTCAATGCAATGCACTTGAATCCAAGTTTAACTACAGTAAAGAGGATATTGACCAATTGATTCAGCCATTCACTTCTCTGACGGGCGAAATCCAAGCTTCGATTGATTCTGAAATCGTCTCATCACAGCTTATCAGAAAACTTTATCAATACCTATTGTCACACAAAACTGTTTTGGATTCCGCCAGAGGTATCAAGCAGGAACTTTTGGGTTCTGTTAAAAGTATGGACGAGTTTGTAGAAATGGAGACACAGATTGAATCGCTAGAAGATGGTGTCAAGGACTTGCTTGATTTGGGAGCTAGTATAACAACATCATTAATTGAAAAGGAGTCTCTACAGGATCTATCACTTTTGGTATCATCTACTATCACTGCTAAAACTACCAGTGTCAATGATGAATGGGATTCTTTGAAGGCCGCATTAGCAGACGTTAGAAGCCGTATCGAAAATGATGAAAAGTACAGACGACTTGTTTCGAATTTGGAAGATACAATTCAGTTTGTTAATGACATGAAGGACAGAGTAAACGGCCTCCAACTAACTGGTAAAGGTGTCCCCTCTGAAGAGCAAGAACTGGAAGACATTACCAACGAAATCAGTCACAAGCTAAACAAAAAATCCAAAGAAAGATGCCCATTATTGGAAGTCGATGGTCTGGTAACTGAACAAGTCGAAACCCTTCAATCTCAGCTGGAAGATCATGTCAAGGAACTCTATAATGCACTATCTATCAAGAAGAAGGAAGCTTCTGATGAAGGTAACATTGCCGACTTTATCTCTATTATTAATCAATTTGAGGAACAAGCATCTCTTCTCTCTTCTGCTATTGAAAATGCGGCCCCACATCATTCACGTGTGATACACAACAAATTTGTTAAAACGGATCTCCAGTCATTGCTCAAGTCTCTTGTTGCTTCTTACAAGCTACACAGACAAGACATCAATTCCATATTGGAAAAGGCAAACATAGAATCAAAGAAGCAGTATTTGGATGACAATGGACGTGTATCAGATAGCTTATCCAAAGCAACAAAGAAATGGAAGCAACTACAAAACAGAGCAGCCGCTCGCGAAAGAGAATTACAGACATGTATCAGTCAACTTGATCATGAGTTTTTCACAAAGCTTGCCGTTGCCAAAACCACTTCCCAGACAAGGAAAATCAATCAAGCCAAGATGATGCAAAGAAGATCGCCTCTTCCTCCATTAAGCAGCCGAAATTTACACCAACACACGTTGGCTCCTTCCAGCAAGCGACCCTCAAAGACACCCATGTCTGCCTCATCCTCTTCAAGCCGTTTATCTCGTGTGTATGTTCCTGACCCCAAAAGCGAATTGGATATGCAGTTGGGACGTATCATTAATGATAGTCCCTATCGTCTTATGGTGAAAATGGTGCCTGGAGAGGTTGGAAAGTATTGGTTTGGTGATGAGAAACCTCGTCTTGTATACTGCCGTATTTTACCGAGCAAACTAGTCATGGTCCGTGTGGGAGGTGGCTGGGTTGAGTTGTCCAAGTAAGTTGTGATAAAAAAAATCCTGATGATGTGCACTTTAACTCACCATTACCCTTCAACTATTAGATTTTTAAGAGGTACATAATAAAAAAAATCGAATGCTTTGATTTTCTCAAGACTAAACCCTTTATTTTTTTTTAGATCACAATCTTACAGAAGGTGCTTATTCAAAACCAGAAACGCATGAAAGCAACCGTTCTGAAACCCCATCGTTCCAAGAGACGTATCTTCAAACCGTCCGAGCAACATCCCCTTCAGGCAGAGTGACGATTCGTGGCGGCGGCGGAACGAGCAGTAGTTTAGCCTCTACAAGATCGTCCAGTAAATCATCTGGAAGCAGATCCAAATCACCCTTGTCTGGTTATGTGGAGGGTGATAAATATGTCAGCATTGATGAAGCTGGAAACCATGTATTCGTCAAAATGAAAAAAGCCGAAGACGATGCTAAAACACCAGTTGTAAAAAGAAAAGTAGACACATAGTTTTAATACCCTTCATTCGTTAATAATTTATATTCAAAATGAATAGTATACCAATTTATTTATTAAAATATTATACATTGCATTTTTTTTATTTTATTGTTTATGAAAAAGTTAATTTTCATGTGAAGTATATGTTTTGATACTTTTAGATTGTGTAACAGAACCGTTCCTGTTGTGCTACATATAATGCATTTTACCTTTTTGTTTAAATATATGAGTTAAATAGATGGCATTTCTAGAAAAAAGAACAACTTGTATGATACGTCATTATTGTAATTACGGTTCATCTTTGCTGTTAACTATATAATATAATAATTGGTTCCCTTTTTAAGTAACAAGTCCTTTCAGTTTTGGTGTTACTTGGAGTTCGGAACGTTGGTGCCATTCAATTCTTTTTTTTCAATAAATCCGATGTCTATACGGATCATACCAATAACGATCCTTGGTATTACACTACATATATAAAGTAAGGTAGTTTGTATTTTTATCAGTCTCACTATGAAGCTACATACAATTCAAGAATGATGCAGAATTCACAAGAAAAATATGTTTTTATCTCGCTGTGGAGCTGCATAAACTTTAAGAGTGGTGCAAAATTCACAAAGCATTCATAGAAAAATATTATTAATTCAATAAACATGGATATTAAAGTGCGTGTGACTCAAGTTTATCAAAGCCAATGCTTATATTGGTATGAGAAAGAAATATCAAATTTCGCAAGATCTAAATTTTCGCCACAATAATTTATCCTCATCACGCTTTAAAAAAATCAAGTAAATTTCGAACTATATTTGGTGTGACATATTAAATAAAATGATATATAAATCGCATATGTCCTGAGTTTTTTTTTTCTATTTTCTATTTTCTTTACATTTTACTCTTTCTTCAACAAAAAAAAACATTGATGACTCTTCCAACTGTTGCTATTATCGGATCAGGGTAATTGTTTACAAATTCAAAGTAACCTGGAATTTTTAACTGAATATGTCAAAATAGATTTAGCGGTATTGCTGCCTTCTATCACCTCCAAAAGGAGTTGAATATCACCCCTCAGCTCTATGAAGCTACAAATGACATTGGTGGCACATGGAGTTATAACACATACCCTGGATGTGCCTGTGATGTGATGAGCCATTTGTATTCTTTTAGTTTTGAGATGAATCCAGGTAAACTATTAAAATGTATGGTATCATCAAAGACTAATTTGCATCCTTTCAAAAGACTGGAGCGAAAAATACAGCCCCCAACAAGAAATTCATGAGTACATGAAGATGGTCGCTAAAAAATACAATGTCTATAAGCACACCCAGTTTGAAACCGAAGTGGTTCGTACCTCATGGCTCGAAAGTAAGAAACAGTGGGAGCTTGAGTTGAAGGTTCAGGGCCACGAAACCAATCAACTTCGATACTTTGATTTCATGTAAGTGGGAAAAAAATTAACTTTTTGGTAATAACAAGTATGCGTCATGCTAAACTATTTTTTGAATTAGTTTCTCGTGTGTCGGTGTTTTGCGTGTTCCCCATGTACCAAAGGAATTCCAGCCCTTCGAAGGAAAAGTGATTCATTCTGCTTACTGGGACAACACATATGATCTCACAAATAAAAGAGTCGGTATTATCGGAAGTGGTACCAGGTAAAAGGGGAGAAGAGTGGGAAAGGATTTTTTTTTTCTAAAAAAAAAAAGAGCACTAATTAATATTCAATAACAGCGCGGTTCAGATCATTCCTAGTATAGTTGATAAAGTTGGCCATCTCTATAGTTACCAACGTACTCCAACATGGGTCAGACCAAAAAACAATGGCAAATACTCTAGACTGATGAAGCTGATTTTCCGTTATGTTCCTTTGATTCTCTACATTTATCGTTGCTTTATTTACTTGAGAAACGAGGCCTTATTCCCTGTCTGGGGCAACGTCAATTCTTTGCTTGCTAAACTTGCTCGTAAAGAGAATGAAACATACCTCACTTCAACATTAAAGACCAAAGGAAGAGAAGACTTGATGCGTAAATTGATGCCTAGCTTCAACCTTGGTTGTAAGCGCATTGGTCTTTCGGACGATTACATCCCAGCCCTCTGCTCACCCAACGTTTCTGTTACCAATTCTCCTATCAAAAACATCCAAGGAGATACGATTACCACAGAAGATGGAGAGAAAAGTAAACTTGATGCGTTGATTTTGGCTACTGGATTTGATGTTACTGGATTCCTTGGACATTTACAAGGTATGGAAGGATGATGGGGATTGGAAATAGGATAATTGTATTGACTAATATATAATTATCTCTAGTTTATGGAAAGGATAATGTATCACTTAATCAGTTGTGGGATAAGGATATGGCCAAGACCTACAAGACAGTAACCATCTCAGGCTTCCCCAACTTCTTCCTCATGCTTGGTCCCGGATCTGTTCTCGGTCACAACAGTGTTGTTACTATGGCTGAACTGTAAGTTTTTATACACATACTATTGAACTTATTAATGACACCGCTCTTATAGTCAAATCTTGGCTGGTATTAAGCAAATGAAGTATCAGATAAAGCACAATATCAAGAGTATGGATCCCAAGAAGAACTCTCAGGAAACGTTTGTTCAGGAATTGCAAAAAGGTTTTAAGGGAACAACATGGGCTTCGGGTTGTAGATCATGGTATTTAAATCAAAAGGGTGAAATCCAGGCTCTTTGGCCATGGAATGTTACTAGATTCTGGTGGATGTTAAGAAGCACCAATTATCGTCTTCATTATGAACAATCAAGTTAAACTTTATGTATTTAAATAAATAAACTAG
>VCJK01000836.1:4827-23038 GCA_024139485.1 Backusella psychrophila | reverse complement strand
AAAAAAAAAAAAAAACTAAAGGCGAAAACAAAGTACGAGAAGGGCGCAACGGCTCAGGTGCACCCTAAATACGGAAATGCCATATATATATATTGCCTCACCTTTTCTTTGCAGGAATGAATGATTAAATGGGGGTTTTTTTCTTTCTTTTTTTTACAGCACATTTAATACTTACTCTTTAGAAGGAGAAAAAGTTTGGTTTTTTTTTTCAAAAAAAAAAGGGCAAGAAGGAGGAGAAGGTGAGATTATTTCTTTGCACATGAGTTTCAAGATGTGTTCCTTGTCTATTCCGTATTTACGTTTTGCATCACATGTGCTACAAATTATAAATGATAATAATTTGGTACAGGACACACAAGGCACAGTTTATTTCATCAACTAATTCTGTTTGATTTAAGCTATTTTAAATAAGAAGATGGAAAGGAAGAATAGAATCAACCCACTTGTAAATAATGTTCCTGTCCACAGAAAAGTCTATACTAAGGAATAAATGCTATGTCTAGACCCTTTTTTTTTTCTCACTATTTTTTCTAGACATATGTATGTCTTTGGAGCTTGTTTGTTTATCCATTGCACTCAGCTTTATTGTATACCCTGCCCCTTGGTTCATTTGTTCCGTTATTATTATTTTAATAAGCAATCATGTGTTTTTCCTTTTTTCTTTTTTTTTTAAAAAAAAAAATAATCTAAATACACCAAAAAACAAAAGCAAACAGTTGAGCTGAGCATTTCCCAAGGCCAATATTGATGATATATATAACTACATGAATATATAAACTTTTTTATTATTATCATTTGATTTCAATCTTTGGTTTTTTCTATATCTGATTTTTGAATAAGTGATCGAAGTACTTTGTTCTATAGAATAGGGTGAGTCAATCTATAATTATATTATAAAATGCTATAAATAAATTTTACCTCGACTTCTAGGTCGTGTAGACGCGATTTTAATTGGGAAGACTCTTTTTGAGCCATTGCTCTCAATTGATTTATGTCTCTTTTTAGCTCATCGTTTTCTTGCCGCAATCTGTCTAATGCATGTTGATCGTTATTTGATGATGTTGATGGAGTAGTTGGTTGATGTGGTGGCGCAACATTTGATATAGGAGGTGATGAAAGCGGAGGTAAGGTAGGCCGATCGAAGCGAGGATAAGGAGACCATTGATAGGGGTGGAACTTATGTGGTGGCGAGTTTGGTGTGAGGGGTAAATGTTTTTTATTGTAAATGATAGGAGTCAAATTATTATGTTCTGAAACCGGTAAGTCTGAGAGAGCACTAGGAGAGGGAAGTAGTGGTTGCTGCTGCTGATGCTGCTGTAATGTGGGAGGAGATGGTGAAGAGTGTGTATTGTTGTGGTTATTTGGTATAGAGGTGGGTCTGTTTGCGTTATTTTGTGGTAGTGGTGTAGATACATTTGGTGATGATGGGTAGGGGCGTGAGGCTGGGTGAGGGATGTGTAATTGGGGGATGACGGGGCGGGTAGGACTCGATAAGCCACCACCACCATAAGTGGCGTCTGGACCACCTGAGACTTGTTGCTGTGGATGCTGGTGCTGCTGCTTTTGCTGGTGATGTACGGCACTGCATGCTGTGCCACCTTCTGCACGACGATGGCGATTCAATGCATCTAACCTAGCAAAAGACCGAAAGCAATTATTGCAGACATAGGGTCTTTCGCCAGTATGCAACTTTTGATGACGCTTTAAATCATGATGGCGTCGAAAGTGGTGTTTACAAACATCGCACTTTATAATAAATAATAAATTTTTAGTACTTTTTTTCACTTTTGTCCTACTTTTTCTAATAATAGTTTTTTACCTGAAAGGGTCGCTCAGATGAATGTGTGGTAAGGTGAGATTTTAAATTATGAGGACGACTAAAAGTTTGGTGACACTCTGGACAAGAATAAGGCTTTGCGTCTGTTGGTGGCGACTCTTTTGTTTCGGGTTTAATGACAGAAAAAGCAGAATAATTATTGTTGTTGTTTATATTTGTATGTTTATCTTTCTCGTTATTAAAGTGGGGCGAGGCAGGCGTTACTGGTGTCACCGGCGTTGGTAAATAATCCTTCATAGGTGTATCAGTGTGCTTGGGGTGAGGGATAGAGTTTGGGAGTGTATTTTTGTTGTGTCGTTCCCACTGTGAAGACTCGGTCATTGCCGTCAATTTTTATATGTATATAAAGTGAGTAAATAAGATTAAATTAGATAATACTTGAAAAAATAAAATAAAAATAAAATAAAGGTAAAGGTAAAGGTAAAACGGTAGAGAGAGAGTGAGAGCGAAAGCGAAAGAAAGAGGGAAAAGGGAAAAAAGGAGAAAAAAAGGAAGAACAAATTATTAAAAAAGTGAAAGAAAGAGAGAAAAGAGAGAAAGAGTGAGGGATTAGTCCTAATTAGGTGACACTTGCAAGATTTTCTTTTTTTGTAACAACGCCAAGCCGGATTATGTGGCTTTTAGAATGCCATTCCCGCGCCACAACACATTAGCAACCTTATTGTAATCGCCTTTGATTGGTCATGCGGTGTGTGGTTCGTTTCCTTTTTTGGTCGAGCAGCAAAGAAAAAGGAGAACCCCCTTTCTCGTGCCTTGGAAACATATTTTCTTTCTTTCTTTTTTTAACCATTATCTAATATTCCTTGCCACAAATATACTTTTTCATTTTATCTTTCTTGGAAATGAAAAAAAAAACTTAGGGGCATAAAAAAAAGTATAAAATGATGTGCTACATTTTTCTTTTTATGTGGCTAGTACAAATTTCACTTTATTATTTATTAATATGTAAAACTATTAAAACTTTGTTGTTCTTCACTTCTTTTCCTTTTCAACTTGGTTTTAAATAAACAAATGAAATAATAGATGAATAGTTACCAAAAAAAAAATAAAGAAAGACATGGGCGAAATAAATGGCGCGAAGCAAAGTAAGTTTTATTTGAGGCTGTACAAAATACAACTGATTATTGGTGAGCTAACCGCGGAGGTTGTCTTTTAAGAAGATCTGGAAGACCAATCCATTTTCACTCATTATATTCTCAACAATTGATTTTTAAAAAACGCACCTTTTCTTGATTTTAGGATAAAAGGAAAACAATTCGTTTTAATTTTTTAATATTTAAAAATATATTTTCTTGCCTCTATTAAGTAAGCGGTGTAACGAATTTCCGCCTCAAATATAATTAAATTCTAATTACATTTTATGTTGTTTTATAAAATTGGAATACGTTCTACTTTTGTTCTTTAAATGAAAAGAAACGCGCATTTCTAGTAAAACCATCAGGTTTATTTTTATTTTTTTACAATAAGAAAATAGCATTCTGGTTTTATTTTTATAAAAATAAATATTTAACTCAGCGATTTTTTCTGGTTTCAAATAAAATACGCTGTTTCGTGTTTGTAAATGAAAAACAGCACTGTTTAGTGGAAAAGGTTGTGCATGCAAATTAAACTTACCGGGTTATCTCTTTCCCGTGACTATGAGCTTGGGTATTATATCACTGCTTAAAAAAAACCTTAAAGGAATCACCCTTTTATCTACAAATCTCAAACTGATACTTTTCTTAAGTATTTTTTTTTTTCAACATCTGTAAAAATAAAAACGAGTCTTGAAATTTGTATAAAATTGGAACAATTGTACCGATCAGCAAAACCTTCTTTTTGCGATCTACAAACAACTTCCAAATTACCTCTTTTAGTTGAAATAGCTGTCAAAAGCATTTGTTTACTGTGCTTCCCTCTTGATTTATTGAATTTTTGGAAACTCTGTACAATTTATCCAGAATAAGGAGACTAGCAGTTTTTCTTTTTTGTCTTATTATTCGAGAGTGAAACGATGAAATGAAGGCTGAAATCATCGAGTATAAAGCAAAGGAGGCAAAGGAAGAAAGGTCATTGAAAGCACAGATTGAATAGAAGGCAAAGGAAGAAGCAGAACGTGCTGCAGCGGTGCAGAGAGCACGCTATTGAAAAAAGAAATGCATATATTTCAAAAAGAGGTGAGGCCCTGCGCTGGTCGAAGAAACTACACAATAATAATCCTTACAGTGGTTTCAAAATCGAAAATTTATACAAAACGCGCAAGTTACAAACAATTGAATTGATGAAAGAGCGAGCCAGATGGGCCCTCGATTCTGAAGAGTCGGCTGAGGAATTCAATATCTACAAGGTAAATAATCCCAAGTAAAAAAGAAAATAGACAATCATATTCACCTTTTTTTTTATTAGAACGAAGAAGAATTGAACGCAAATGTTTGGAAACAAGAATCGTTCGATAGATTTGTTCATCTTTCAATAAAGAGAGATATCTATCAGCATCAAGTCAAAGAGAAGCATGCATACGCTCATTTGATCTCCTGTGATCCAACGGCCACCAATTCAATTAACTGGTTTTCACACAAGTTCGATTTGGACGACGAGTTCAAAAAACACACCTCTTCATTTGAAGATATTGATGTCAATACAAAACCCGTTGGTTCCACTGATCAATTATTTCCAAAACTATGCAATGAAATAGAAGCAATCTCCTTTGCCTTTCCCGAAAAGAGGATTGAAGACGAACGCCATGACGAGTAAGTGCATATATATCTTTATCTACTTATACTAAACTATTTGTATAGTATATTCTGGAAAATGCAAAGAGAGCGCCTTGCCTAGTTAATCCAGGCTTTGAGCAAGGATCGCCTCGATTTCCATTGCCCAATTCTTATTACATATTACAGTGACAATATTTCTGCTGTGCAAACCACATTTAACAATGTAAGTCACTATTGATATATATAATATTTTGCTCACTTGCTTTTTTTTTTATGTAAAAAACAGATGCTTGAATTACTTGTCTTCAAAGAGGAAAAGGCCGTTACCAACTATCATCTGTTACTGATGCAAAAAGAAAATATCACCACACGAATAACAGATGAAATGTTTTGGTTGTTTGAAGCAAGTATGGAGTGCTGTAACTAGAAAATATTAATTATAAATAAAATTCCCTCACTCTATTTTATAATTATCTAAAGACCATGACTTGAGCACACAACATAATAATGTATTTTATATCTCCTTTTGTCTTTTATTATTATTATTATTCATGAGTAGCAAGATGACTTGAGCATTTTATAGTGTTAGATTATTTCATTATTATCTATTATTATAGATTGATGAAATGTAATGCACTTTTCCCCCACCATAACTGTTTGAGATGGTACTTTTATCGACTAATACTATGTCTTTTCATAAATTACATACTCTTTTAGAAAATGAAAGCTCCATTTTATCGAGGCGAATTCACTTTTAAAAATCTGTTTATGAAAACTTCAAAAAACCAATTGTTATAGTGCTTAATATATCAACGGTCATCTACGTTATATATGCGGAATAGTTTGTTTGATCTTGTTTATGCTGATCAAAATGAGTTGGGTATAAAAAGAGTCACGCGTCTTAAAATACGTCATTTGAAAACTGATCATCCCATTTCTCTTTTTTTTCCCCACTTGAACAAGAAATCATGTACTATTATGACTTGAAGCTCGCACTTTATACCACTGAAAACATAGACTTACCAACTGATTTTTTTGGAGAATTTCCACATACTGACACGGAAAAAACCAAATATTTAGAAAACTACAACCATCCCGTACCATTCCAAGACAGACCAAGACGATCCGCCCCCAAATCTGTAACCATTCATACCCGAGAAAGTATACCACCCACACCCATTAATTCTGCTAAGCATCACATTCACAACTGCCTCAATGAGCGAGTTGATTTTCGACTTGGCCCTGTCGAGCTCACAGCTTTCGATGTCCACACAAAAACAACCAGCAAAAAGAAGAAGCGGGAGCTGACTGAAAAGAATTATTCGCTGGGTTATGGCGTATTCCACCTTTATAGAAGCCTAGAGCAGATATCAGAACAGGATCTACCAGATACTAAAATTGCAAAGGATGAGTCGCTCAATATCAGCCATTCCCAAGATGACGGTACACTTGTTTGTATCTTGGCAGTCCCTTCGTACATGAGCCACCAGGATTATATAAACTCGTTGGGTCCCTCAAATGCATCAATTGTAAGTTACCGATTTATAAGGTAACACCACAATGACTATTAAATATAGACAGCTCGTTCTCACCTCTCTAAAGAGACTATTCACCAAACAAATATACTGTATTATTACAATTTAAAGACCGGAAATCTGCATTTGCATTTCATCAAAAGTTTAATGGAAGAAGGTTTAATATGACTGAGGTAAATGTTTATAGTCAAGCAAAAAAAAAAAGAATAGTCTCATCTTATACATAAATGCTTGTTTATACTAATATTAGCCAGAAATAAGCCATGTTGTTTATATAAGGTCGAATACAATCAAATGCAGTTTATTGACACCCGAAGCATATCCTTATCTAGACGACACACTAAGTCAAGACATAGAACGAACCCAATCGCTATTATCAAATAACGACAAGGACTCAAGGATAGAGTTACCGACTTGTCCTGTATGTTTGGAGCGTATGGATGAGGGTGTAACTGGGCTATTGGGAATTGATTGTCAACACACATCAGGATGTCATTGTTTGAATAAATGGGGAGAAAATAGTTGCGTTGTATGTCGTTCCTGTCAAAAACCAGTACTAGAAGGACGTAATAGACACTTTGATCATCAAAAATACATAAAACATGATCAATGCGAATGTTTTGAGTGCGGCTACTTTGATAATCTATGGATATGTATGATATGTGGACATATTGGCTGTGGAAGATATCAGGAAGCACACGCGTATGACCATTATCTGGAAACAAACCACGTATTCACGCTTGAAATAGAAACCCAGACTGTATGGGACTATTTCGGCGATGGCTATGTTCATCGACTCATCCAAAACACTATTGACGGCGCACTAGACGAATTACCGAGCTCCAGCTCTAAAATGGTCCGTCATTCTGGCCAGGAACAGAACCGCCAGCCTAGTACTTCAAATGACGCAAATGGTGGTGACCAAGCCAAGATTGACCACATCTCTGTCGAGTATACTTACATGCTGACAACTCAACTCGATTCACAAAGATTGTATTATGAAGAGCAATTGGATATTCTAACAGAACAATTGGGTGTTTTAACAGCAGAAATGGACAACTTGTCAGTAGAGAATGTTCAGGCCAAGGAAGAACACATACAGTTAATGGACGAGAATCATAGAATAGAATCATATAAAGCTGACCTAGTAAAAGATACGGAGCGGTTGGATAAGCGTATAATAAGCTATAAAGATAAACACCAAAGCATTGAAAAGAACCTGAACGAAGAGAGACTGGTAAAATATATATATACAACTCAGCTGTGTTTATATACTAACTGTAATAAAATGGTACATAGCTTACAAAATCCCTACTGAAGAATAATGAACTACTAAACAAGGAAGCTGAAAAGAAGGAAAAGGACCTTAATGCACTAACTAACCAAGTGCAAGAACTCATGGCCCGTTTAGAGAACCGCGAATCAGCATCAAGCAATAATAAAAGTGTGTGACTTTTCTGCTCTGTGTGATTTGGGGTTATTTTTTTTTTTTTGTTTATTTTTTATTATTGTTGCTTTTTCTTTTCTCTACATATCCATAAACCTTTTCAAAATGGGTGACGCTGGCTTTTTCAAGGTATTATAATAAACAAAAGTGTTTTGTGAGACTATGGGCTTACACGAAACAACACTTAGGGAACAAGTGCTGACCAAGATAGTCGTTTCAGCAACAAAGAAAAGAAGCTCTTGAAATCAATGTCTTTTCCTCCAGAGTTTGATCAAAAAGTACACTTGGACACCCGTTTGACACGAGTTTATTTGGTTATTGACTTGGCCTATTTTTAGGTTGATATGAAAAAGGTGAATTTAGATGTCATCAAACCTTGGATCAGCAATAGAATAACTGAATTGCTTGGCATTGAAGATGAATTAGTTATTGATTATGCTGGCAGTTTACTGGAAGAAGAAGTAATACACAACCTGTCACAAACCCCTCAAGTTCTTTCTCTCACCTTGTTTTACAATAGAAACTTGATCCAAAGCGAATGCAGATCAATCTAATGGGGTTTTTGGAAGGCAAAACTAAAACTTTTATAACTGAACTTTGGAACTTACTTTTAAGTGCACAAAGCTCTGTAGGTGGTATTCCGGCAGTATTTATTGAGCAGAAAAAGGAAGAATTACGTAAACAAAAGGAACTTCAAGACCAAAGACAGGCGCAACGCGATTCTGTCATGGATACGATTAAAAAAAGAAAACAAGATGAAATGAATGATTTACGGGAATCCGGGAAGAGACGCTCTCGCTTTGTATGTTTATATTTTATTCAATCAATCAATCAATGTGGTGTATTAAAGTGATGTTGTAAACTAGGATGAACCAAGAGAGAGAAGTCGTAGTAAGTCACCTAGAAGACATCGATCTCGCTCACGTGAAGATAGACGCTCTTCTAGACGGTATAGAGATGATCATCACCATCGTCGCCGCCGCGATGATGATAAATATCGCAATGATGATAGGTATCGTGACGAGGATAGACACTCTAACAGAAGAAGTAGACGAAGAAGTAGAACTCCTCCTTAAATAATGAAACTGGCCACATTTTAATGGCACAGAAAAGCAAATAAAAAGGAATGATTTGTAAAAAAAATAATATAATATATATATAAAAAAATGGGTAACGTTGGGGTACAAGTACAAGAAGTCTATTTCTTTCTCTTTGTTTTTTTTTTTAGTCTTCATCAATTTTCCATGAATTATCATTAGCGTCCTTTTCCAATTCAGCTATTCTCGCCATTTCTCTCTTCTTTGCACCTCGTTGAACATAGGGCTTGAGTCCCTTACCAAAGTTGCAGATACATGCTACTCCTAGACCACTTGTCAACTTTAAAATAAGTTATCAGTCACAAAGTCTTGTTTAGCATCTAAATTCAAATCACTTACCACAGCAAAAATCATTCCAAGAATAACTAAAATATATAAAATAAGCACTTGATTCTATTATGCTCCCCCTTTTTTTTTTTTGCAAGTAGTAATCCTTACCAAAACAAATCCAAGTATACCAGTAATCACCTGGTCTCATAGCCTCCCTTGCTATGAGAACGAGTTGGAACATCACACACATTTGGGACATTATAAATATACACATTTTAAACGTGCTTTCACTTGATACCTAATGACATAATAGGAGAATGGTGAGTTGATTTCATACAAATTTGACAGTTTGTGATTTACTTTACAGCTGTACGTCCAAAATAGAGTAATGGTAATATTAATACTGTAATGACGATAAAAACATTGGTTGTCCAATCCTTGAATCCTTGTTTCAACGCAAATTGAATCAAATAAAACGCAGAGACCAAGAACTCGATAAAAATGTCGATTTTGAGTCCCAACACAAAGAGCTGAAATGTTCTATACATGCCTATATAAAAGTTTTTTTCATGTAAACATAAATTAGGAGAGAGGAGTTTCAGCATAACACCTACGTTGAATAGATATATCTGCCCCTATCTTTTTGTAAATCACCCATCCAAACTCTCGGACAACTGCATAAGACAAGTACGCAAATACAATTGCATAAAGTCCGACACAGATCGAGAGAGCAATTTCTAGATAATAAGCTATGCGAAGAGGCTCAACGCTGGTAAATATATTGTGATCAGGGTCCACATTGGATAGCGTGTCGAGCCAGCGTTTTCCATCAACAACTTCAAGGGCTCCTAACACAGCACATGCTAAATTTAAAAAGGCAAGGGCAATAACTTCTGCTGCATTTTGATTCAAGGTCTAAAAAAGGAGGGGATGTTAACAATCAATTCTGTGATTGCAAAATAGGGGGAGGAAGAGGAAAATAGGAAGATACTTACAGCATCAAATGACATGCCCACAAACCAAACTTGAAACCCAATAAATGCAATGTTCTCCCACTTGATACGCTTCAATCGATCGATAGCACTTGTAAGATCAACGGGCATACCCAGGTTGTAATCGGATGCACTTGAGGTATCGAGCAACTCTTCATCCACTTGGGCTGTGTTATAGTATGCTATTGCTGTCTGAAGAGCTATGATCGTCACCCCTTGAAGACAGGCTAATAGGATGTATAACTTGGTCCATTTTGACTGATTTATACGCTCGTACTAGTTGAAACGATATAAGTTGTCATGTTTAAAGTGTGTGTATAAGTAAAACTTACAAACTTTTTCTTATTCACCATGATTTCCTTACTACAAGAGGAAGAAAGAGGAAGAAAAAAAAAGGGTAACAAAGAGAGAAAAAGAAGAGAGAGAATGAATGTACCCGAGGATGAAAAGGAAAAGTAAGAAAGAAAATATACAAAATAAGAAACACAGACTCTCTCCTTTCACCTCCTTTAAGAATACACACACCCCCTTTAATTGATCAAAACTCGAGTTAGAATTCCATGATTGCTTTGTTTTTCTTTCTTTTTCATTTTCATTTCATTTCATCTATTTATTTTGTGATCTGAATATCATTTATTTCATTAATTTGAATCTATAAAATGAATTATTAGTTATATTCTCAAATGAAATAATACTCTTTGATTGTTATTAAATTAAACCCATTCCATCATTCAATATGATATAAACATTTATATATAAAAGTACATATCATAATGAGCACTTATATCATACTGAATCCAAGTTACTGATGGCACTAAAAAGGAGCACTTGGTTCATTATGCAACCTCCCTGTGTGTGACACAATAAAATGAACAAAACAATCAAGTTGGTTACGAATTGGATTTACATATTTAAAAGTTTATTTATTATCGTACAAAAAAAAAGATAGGGAGTAAAAAACCCATCATCTTTTGATTTCTTTTTCTTTTTTTTTTTGTTTATATGACATGTTATAAAGAGGAGGAAAGGGAAAATGTTTAGAAATAAATTAGATGTTCAAGAACAATTCAGTGTACTTGGGCAAAGGCCACAACTTATCAGCGACGTTGCGTTCCAATTTATCGGCATATTCACGAATCTGTTCCATCTTGGGAACAACTTCGGCACAGCAGCGCTCAGCCAAGACGACAATATCTTCAACCTTGATGAGGTCAACCATGAGGTATTTAAGAGCAGTGACATCCTTTTGGAGGTTACTGACAATAGGTGTCAACTCGTTCAACAAATCAACTTCGGGGGAGGCTTCAACACCAACGGTCTTCATAAAGGAGGCGGCTTCGGCCAAATCGTGTCTGTAGTTGTAGGCAGCAGGTAAGACCTGTTGGATGACCATGGTGATCAAAGTCTGGGCTTCGATGGTGATGTCCTTGGCATACTTCTCGGTCAAAATGTGGTAACGAGAGGTCAATTCGGCTTCAGAGAAGACACCCATATCCTTCAACATGGCGGCATTTTCGGGTCTCAAGATACGAACAAAGGCATCAACAGACTTTGTAATGTTGGGCAAACCACGCTTGGCGGCTTCCTCAACCCAGGCATCAGAGTAGTTGTCACCTTCGAAACGAATGTCCTTTGTGAGCTTGATGTACTTACGAATGATGGTGATTTGTTCTTCTTCGGAAGCAACGGGCTTGTCACCCTTGATTTCGTTAAGATCAGCCAAGATCTCGGTCAATGCCTTTGCAACAGCAGAGTTCAACAAGGTGACAGGGAAAGAGGGAGATTGCTTGGAACCGACAGCACGGAACTCAAACTTGTTACCAGTGAAGGCAAATGGAGAGGTACGGTTACGGTCAGTCAAGTCACGAGAGATGGGAGGCAAGTTGGCGACCTTGAGATCAAGGACGGTTCCCTTGACGCGTACGTGTTGGAGTTCAAGACCAGCAGCCTGGTAGTTGACGGGGCGACCTTCCTCAATGGCGTTCAAGACTTCGTTCAATTGAGAACCAAGGAAAGCAGAGATGATACCAGGGGGAGCTTCATGAGCACCGAGACGGTGATCGTTGGAAGCGGAGGCAATACCGGCACGCAAAAGATCACCGTGATCAAGGACAGCCTTGAGAGTGGCAACCAAGACAAACAAGAAGGGGTAGTTGGTCTCGGGGGTGGAAGAGGGATCCAAAAGATTGGTACCCTTATCAGTGGACATACTCCAGTTACAGTGCTTACCGGAACCGTTGACACCACGGAAAGGCTTTTCGTGGAAGAGAACCTTGAGCTTGTGACGATGAGCAACACGGTGGAGGACATCCATAGTCAACAAGTTGTGATCAACAGCCAAAAGAGCTTCTTCAAAGATGGGAGCAACTTCGAATTGGGCGGGGGCAACTTCGTTGTGACGGGTCTTGATGGGAACACCCAACTTGGCAAGTTCATACTCACACTCACTGATGGCAGACAAGACACGGGTGGGGATCTTACCAAAGTAATGATCTTCGAGCTGTTGGTGACGAGGGGGGAGACCACCCAACAAGGTACGACCGGTGATCTTGAGATCAGGACGGAGAGTGTAAAGACCACGGTCAATCAAGAAGTATTCTTGTTCAGTACCGAGGGTAGTGTAAACAAGTTCGGTGCGGTTCTCTGTAAAACAAATAGGAAAACATTGGTGAGTTTAACGGCGGACTTTTTTTTTCTCGCTCTTTTTTTTTTTTCACATCCTCAAAACTTACCAGCATCCTTAGGTTCAATGACGTTAAGGACTTCCAAAGCAACCTTTTCCAAAACTTCGGAAGATCTCAAAAGAACAGACTTCTCATCCAAAGCCTCACCGTTGTAGGAGATGAAGACGGAGGGAATATAAAGGATGGAAGTACCGTGAGGACCTTCTTGAATAAACATAGGGCTGCATAATAAAGTTTTTAAATACAACCATCCACTCAATTCATCTTATCTTTTTTTTTTCCTTTTTATTACCTCTTAGTATCCCAAACAGTGTAACCACGTGCTTCGAAAGTGGTACGCATACCTCCAGAGGGGAAGGAAGAGGCATCAGGCTCAGACTGCAAAAGCTGAGAACCAGAGAAAGTATCAATGGCTGTGACCTAATATTTTTGTCATACGAAAATAGCGATTTTATAAAAAAATTAGATCAAACCAAAATAAAATAAAAAAAAACTGTCAAATATAGAGGGTATATCTCCTCTTCCTTCCCATTTCCCCCCACACAAAAAAAATAATTTACCTCTTCAGCACCATCAATGAAGGTAGACTTCAATGTCAAGAAAGAATCGTGTTTCTCGGCAGTGGAGTCGTTCAAAGGCTGGAACCAATGAGTGAAGTGAGAGGCACCGCGTTCAATGGCCCAGACCTTGACGGCGTGGGCAATGGCATCGGCAGTGACCTTATCCATACGCTGCTTACCCTTCAAAGAGCTAACAAAGGTCTTGTAGACGGGCTTGGGCAAGTACTTGGCCATCTCCTTGCGGGTAAAGACGTTTTGGCCGAAAATCTCAGAGATAGGTTGGATTTGACCATTCTTTTGAGGAAAGATGACGCTACGAGGAGCCTTGGTGAGGGACTCAACGACGGTGTTGATACGAGCCTGGTCAGCCATTTTTATTTGAGAAAAAGAAAAAAAAAGTTTTATTAACAAGAAGAAAGAAGAGTTGAAAGAAGAGAGGGAGGGGTCATAAATATGTAAAGCTTCCCAAAAAAAAAACTTGACTGCGTTTTTAGAATTAAGCGCATATCATTGGGGAAAGTGGCGCTACTAAATTCAAAAAAGGCCATTTTTCATTCGCGGATTAGGAAGTATCCATGATACATCATCTTCATATTCTTCCTTTGGAGATTAATCGCGATCATCTCCGAATTCAAGCAAGATATTACTTTTGCATTTACTCTACTTGTAATATTGCTTTTCTTTTACGTTCTCTATTTTTTTTATTTTGGTTTTTTTTTTACTCCACACCTTTTTTGTTTTTTTTTCTCCGCAAAGCATATTTCCGTTGTTGATGGATTCTCTTTTTCTTGTTTAAAATCATTTAAAACTGGAATTCTCACTATCATGCACTAGCGCATGATTCTATGACAGATCTATTTATTGCAACAGAAACAAGTATTTTTAATTTTTTTTTCATGTATGTTTTTGGAAAGACTCTTCCCAGGGTTCAGCAAAGTAACTAGTCCGATCTTAGATAAGATTGTGACTCACATGAGAAAATTAAATTACTCCTTCTTTTCTTTATGCTGATCACCTTAATAACATTTGGTGCTGTAACTTGGTAATACAAAATCGAATCGTAACATTCGTTTTTTTTTTAATACGATTATAGTAATATTTTTCTACTATAAAATCTAATCTTGACATCATCAATTAGATAACGGACGCACTCTATTCAATATACCAACAAAAATAGAACAATCAAAAACACGAAAAAAAATATTCATGGAGTTATTACAACCAACCATAACACATTTTAATGATTATGAGTCAGAAAAAAAAACTCCGGATAATTGTTTATTCAAGTAAAAAAAAGGTTCAGCACCTTTTTTTTTACTTTTTATAAGCACTGTTATTCATCTTCCGCGGAAGCTCAGTGTTGGATTATTAGAGTAGAAATCATATCATGTTGGGTTTTTGTTTTTCGGGATGTAAGGAAACTTTTAAGGTTTGTGCAAAGATGTTGCTAGTCCAGGAAAAGATCTCGACTGTGTTCATTTGAAACATATGGTTTCGTGGTGTGAATTATTATTTTAGAATGATCCATTTATACCCTTTGGACAGAAATACACCTTAAAATATTCTTCTATAATTTCTTATAGATTGTGCCACAGCTTCTTTTTGCTTTTTCGTTCAAGGTAACACACTTAAATGTGAATATATTAATTACATTTTTAATTCCTTTTGGAGGATATATCTCCAAGATATGCTTTTTGGATTTTATTTATTGTTTATGGTTAAAATAAGAAAATAATAAGTGTAAAGTAAATTTGTATAAATAGAGTGTTGACTCGATGTTTTTTTAAAGCTTCTTTACAACACGCTCAGTCTTCTTTCGCTCTTTTTATTATTATTCACGTATATATATCTTATTGCCCGCACGTGATTCGGATGATACATTTCCTGATTGGTCTCAATCATCGTATTTTAAGATTCTTTTTCATATTCGTTTCCCATTTGCCACCTTTGTTGGCTTTTTCAGCTAGCATATCCCAAGGTGTTTAAACTTAAACTAATGCCACATAAGCATATCGTTTAAATTTGAATAAAAACGCATGAATCCACTTATCCATAACATCGCGTCCCATAATAACATCTTATGCTAATCCTTGTATGACACGCATTTGGATTTTTGACCAAAAAGAGCAAGTGTCGTAGTACCAGTAGACTATGCAGTGTTTTTGTTGCAATCCTGATATTGTACCTTGACATTTTCATCAATAGGCCATTTAAGCTTCTTGACTGCATCTAGACTTATGGCAGTGATGGAGAAACCGCCATCCCATAAAGCATATAATGTAACAGAACCAGCCAGCTTTTTAGATACCAAAGTAAGCAGGTTGTTTGTCTTGTTTAGTGCTACTTTGCTTAGTACAAATGCAGTATCAACATGAAGATCAGTCATGCTAATAATGTCTATACAATCCAAAGGAGCTAGATTTTGGTCTGACTCGGTCTGTTCTTCTGATAATTGATGCACTTGGTGGTTTGGTCTGTAGTTCTGTTTGGCTTAACAGTCCTTATTTCTATGCAACCCGTTGCAATAGCCACAAACCAGTTTACCACTTTTGGTATATAGACGGGATGGACCATCAAATTTCTTTGCTTGAAACTTTTCAGAAACGAAGACCATCTTTCTCTGGATTAAATGCGGGAAGTTTAAGACTGTTGATGTTTTGTAAAAGAACATATTTGAAAAATTCAGTAGATACGACAACTAAAGCTGTTGGTGGCGGTATTATTCTTGGCGCCTGTGATGTTTTCAGAAATCCAGAAGGTAAAGATGTTGATTCTTCTTCTATTAATCGAGGCAATATTATAATCATATAAATGTATGAGATTAATAACATTCTAATCTATCCTTATTATTATTTGAAGTGAAAACAAGTATATAACAACTATATAACGAGTGATAAACCCGCAATACTTTTTTGATGGATATACAAGGAAGCTAAAGGTGTATATACAATATTTGGGCTTAGATATTACATTAACGTCACTCTCATTCAATTTATAGTGAAAAGTATCCGCATTAGTGATTGTATTAATGATAACCTATTTTTTACGCTTTATACAGGCTTGGAAACATGATATAAATGTAATTATATGTTCAAACACAGCCAGTGTCAAGTGCTTACATCAAAAAAGAAGAATATTTAAATATATGCAGTATTTACGTTTATTACATTCATTATTAAGGGTACTAAGAGTCAATTCTTCTCTTCTTATTTCCAACTTGGCATGGTGTATGTTCATTCTCCTCTGATTTAATTGTATTATTTGTAGTATCGTGACTTATGGTGTTGCTTGGTGTATCGTTATTATTGCTATCATTGATGGTATTATTGCTGTCTATAGAAGATAGTGATTCTAGTCTACGCTTCAAGTCGTGGTATTCCTGCTCTAGATTACCAGGTCTTTGAATGTTGTTTTTTAGAAGACCAATTTCATTATTTTTCGATTCTACTAAAAGTTCAAATAGTTGGAATGCTTGTTTCGATGCTTCAATTTTGTCCTTCAGTTGTTGATCCAAACTGCCATTCAACTGCTTTAATAGTTCCTTTTCATTGATGGTCTGTTGTTCTTTTTGTTCGAGTAAATCCATTCGCAGTTGTAATTGCTGTTCCTTTTGTTCAAGCGTATTAATCCGTTGTTGTTTTTGTTGTGATTCATTCTGTAGTTTTTGATGATCCTTTCGTAACTTTGTTAGTTCTTTTTCATTTGCTGCATTCAGTTTCTTCAACTCTTGATATCCCATTTCTTTCTTCTTTCTCTCTTGTCGTATAATATCTTCTGCTTCGATTATCAGTTGATGTATTGTTTTATCTATATCAAGGTGCTTAGTTAACAATATGTTATCAGCTAATAGTAATGTAGTTTACTTTTATCTTCTTCTTTTAGATGAACATCTTTGTCATTCAATCTTTTAACTTGTTCAGGTCTATTTCCACATTTAATATACCATTCTAATGCTTTGTATTTATCAACAGGTACACCTTTTCCAAATAAAAATTGGTAGCCAATATTTCCCATGGCGATATTGTGATAGTTTTCAGCTGCCTTGAGATAATACTCCAATGCGATATGATAGTCTCGAGATACTCCAAGCCCTTCACAGTATAAAACTCCAATATTACTGTAGGCACCTGAATAATTTTGATTTGCTGCTAATCGGTACCATGCCATGGCTTTCGAATAGTCTTTTTCTGTCTCGTGATATTTCAAACCAATATCAAAAAATGTCCCTCCATCATTGTTCTTTGCTTCATTAATCGTGTCTTCATTGACTTCTATTCCATCGTCTAATGTCAAATATTCCACTTGCATTAGTTCAAGTAAAGTATTTAGCCTTGTACTGTATCACAACTCACGCTCTAAACAAGCCAACAGCTGTTCTTTTGTAAGCTTGTTAATATTGTTGATGTTTGACATATTAAAAAGTAAAGAGAGCCTTATTTTTTTTAAAAAAAAAAGATCAAGGCAAAATATATTCTTCTGAGCCCGATTCACTGTTTATTGTGCAGAAATAACAAGTCACGTTCGATTTCTTCTGATGACGAATGGGGTCATGGAACTGTGAAGCATAAAACAACCAAACCATTGTTTTACTCCTTAGTGGTTTTTGAAGAAATCAACTCTTTTGTATATCAACATATTATGTAAGAAGCATGTTCATTTTCTATCAATCAATGGCGCAGTATTGTATTCATAAATGCATCCGATTGACAACCTTCCAGCCTATCTTTAGTACAATTTGGAATGAAAACGAGTATCTAACAATTATAGAACGAGTGACAAAACCACAATTCTTTTTCAATGGAAATGTAAGGGAGCTAAAGAAATTTGGGCTTAGATGTTACATTGACGTCACTCTAATTTAACTTGTAGGGAAAAATGTAGTGTATGTAACGGTATCCAAAAGAAGTGTTTGCTTTTGAGAAGTATATCAAAATATCAAGAACAACATTCTACTTACTTTTTAATTAATACACAAAGTAAATTCTATACTAAAAATATACTTCTTTTTGCGAACACACATACGCTCTAGTGGTTAAATCACCTGTGGTGTGTAAGAGAGAAAAAAGTGGTGTGTCTGTAGACAGCCCCTATTTTAT
>VCJK01000835.1:56616-68457 GCA_024139485.1 Backusella psychrophila | reverse complement strand
GGGACTTTTTTTTTTTTTTTTTTTTTTTTCTAAAAAAAAAAAAGTCGCTGTGACTTTAAATTCCCAAAAATATCTGGCTTGCATTATGGCCAGAAAGGCACCATCAAAATGAACCAATGCAGTTGATACATTGAACTGCGTGGTATTTGGTTCTCAAGTCGAGTGACTCATTTATATTTTATAATTGCAATGATCCCTTTTCGTTTTTGACTTGTTCATTTCTCTTACAAGTATCAAATGTCGCCAAAGAACCCCCTCTCTAAAATAGAGCATTTTGGCCACGAAAAATGTCGCAACACAAAATCATATTTCTTTTCAATGTACATGACAACATCATATTTTTCTATATACGTTGGTATAAGGCTACTTGATAATAATAATATTTCTTGAAACTAACTCACGAAACAGATATTCCATCAGAAATATAGGTGTATGAGTGATTGCAGCTAACAGTAAAAAAGTACAATAATGTCAATGCCACGTGTTGGTTGTTTGTCTATTTAAACGAATCGAATCGTATTAAAAGCTTCTATTCATCTTTTCATTTGATCATTTATTTTTATTCATTTTCCATCTTCCTATATTCTCATAGCAACATCTTTTGTGTTACATGCCAGATAAGCATAAAGGTAAAAGAATAGACGTTTTCTATTAAGCTTTTAGTTATTCAAAAACTGAAGTAGTGCCAAATGACATGGGCGAGGAGGAGCAGGATGCGATCGAGTCGAGTGATATGTCCAATCGGACAAATACTGCCGAAAATGATGCTGAAAATGATGCTGAAAATGATGCTGATCTTGATGAACTTTTCTTATCTAAGGATACTATTACTTTAACCTTGGACCAAATTGATATGCTCATGAATAATTTTTATTCACAGCAAGACCCCCATCAAACTACTGAACACCAAATGGCCGACTCACCTCTGCAGACTTCCAATCTTGATACAAATAGAGATATGCCCTCATCGCCACTACCTGATGGTAGCCCAGAAAATGATGGCAATTCGTTAACAAACATTCCCCGCCAAAATCAGCTAGACCAACATGCTGTAGTAAACTCAATTGCGGCAAAATTGACTACGGCATTGGATAACAATGAACCATTAGCGAGTGTAAATTTAAAGGTATATTACAACGGCTCAACTGTATTTGAACAACAACATGGTACCAACTTATATTCTCGCTCCGTTTTTCTTTTTAAACACATATAAGGATTTAATTCTTGAGACCAGTAAAATTTGGACAAAAGAAGATAGACAAAAGTTGATATCGCAGCTACCATCAAAGGACATCATCAATGGCGATATTAGACCTGATTTTTTCTCCGATAAAAACAATGTGTTTTGGAATCAGCTTGAAGAGTTTGAAAGATGTATTTTTTTTCGAATGAATATATAAACAATGAAAGTGATCGTGTCAATACATAATAATAAAATGAAATTATACTTTAGATAACTATAAATCACAGCCAATTTGGCTGCATTGATACTGAGATGTGTTGGATTAAAAAAAAAGAAATGATAAGGAATGATGTTAGCTGGAAGGGGCAAAGCCATAATTATTATAATGCAATAACTGACTTATTCCAGTAATGAAGCCTTTTGTTTTTGTGAGGAATAGTTTTTGGTAAAGTGTTTTAACACTTTCTTTATGAAACTGGCTACTGTCGATAATATATAGTTCCATAATATTGGAAAATAGTGCTTATGGTACGTTCAAATATTCAAAATACAAGTATACATAAATTTGACCTAATGCCCAAAATACACCTTGTAGTAAAAATAAGCGTGGAAAGTTACTTTTAGTATTTTGTTTTTTTAAAAGTGCTTTTTTCTTTTTCTTTCTTTCTTTTTTTACAATGTTGATTTCAACGCCTGTAGTTGAGCAGGTTTGATACACGATAAACTGTTGTGTTACATTTCCCATTTACGGAATAAAACAACCTGCGGTTGGAACCAATAAGCATTTTCATAGAAAAAGATTTTCATGGTTTTTCCTTTCCTGTCTTTTTTTTTTCATTTTGCTTCAAAAACAAAAGGCACCAGCAGTTCGACTTTTTCTTCTTCTTCTATTCTTTTCGCATTGTAATTACGTATTATTTTTATAATAACATAAATAATCGACACTAAAACCATCAAACCTATCGAATCCTGCGCAGTTACTTTCTTAAATACGAGTTGTACATAGTAACGCGATGAGCCGAAAAAGAATAGAACCGTGTAAATGCGCAGTAGGTGGCTTTAATTACAGTTCCCGTGTTTCGATTTTAAGAGCAGATCTCTATATTATGATAAAAAAATAAACCAAGTGCTTCAAAATACGTAAAAAAAAACAAAACAAAAAAACGCACTGGTTCGTCGTCTTTCCAGACTTTAACAAACCTAAACTTTACAGTTAACAAAATGTACATGGTCATATAAAAAAAAATGATGATTGATAAGTAAAAAGGTCACAAAAGTATAACTGGGTCATATTTGTAGCATAATAGTAAAAGTAACAATTCCCAAAGGCTTGGTTTTTAATAACTTTTGTTTTTATTTTTCATCAAACTATAGTACCCACTTTCCATTTTGGAACATACCATTTGAGTTTATAGGAAAAGAGTTCCACAGAAAGTAAAGTATAAAAGTAATCTCGAATCAAGCCCCCTCTTTTTTTTTCTCCATTTCAACTTATACTTTTCCTTTAGTGTTCATACCTCGTAAAAATGTCTAGCCATGAAATTGAATTAGAACATAATTTTGCCCAAATAACAGGTAACTTATCGCTCAACTTTGTAGTATATACACTGAAAATTAAGCCCAACGCGCTAATAAAACTTTTAAATAACAATAGTTGATGGTCTCCAAGTGGATACCCAAATCGTTGAGTCTGCCAAAACTGGTGATGCTCATGCTCTCCATCAAATAGGTGAAGTCTACTATAAAATTCCTAACCATGCTAAAGCAATGACCTGGTATCTTGTGTCTGCAAAGAAAAACAATGCTGCGGCTCAAAATGGGATTGGTCATTTATACCATTATGGCGAAGGGGTAGAGACTGATTTCAAGGTTGCTATGGATTGGTACATCAAGTCTGCGAATCAGAGATACCCGGAGGCCATGTATAATATTGGTGAATTGCATTATAATGGTCAAGGTGTGTTTGTTGATAAACAGCAGGCCATCACTTGGTACAAGAAAAGTGAGGATGCTGGACTTGAAAAAGGAAAACTAGCAGTTGTTAAACTTAATGAAGAAGGGATACATGTTGATAATACACAGCAAGGTAAAACAAAATTACTGAAAGTTATACCAATAATCTAACTTGGATTTTGTCCATTTCTTATTTTAGCCATTGCTGAAATGCAAAAGACAATTGAGTCACTCAGAATCCAGAATCAAGAAAAGGACAAGGCTTATGATGATCATATTAAATCATTAGAAGGGAAACTCACTGAATTATCACAAGCAAAGGCACCTTCATCTCCATCTGTCATTGTCAATACAGGAACACCAGCACCAGCGCCAGCGCCAGCGTCAGCTGCTTCTACTGCCCCTGCGGCACCAAAGAAACCAGAGGAACCAAATGATGGTTTTAGTAAGCTTATGAAAGGATTCGGAAAACTCGTAAAGAAATTAAGCTCTGATGACACTCCCACCAAAAACCCAGCTGCCCAGCCAGTCAATAAGAACATGCCAGTACAGAATACCACACCAGCAGTAACACCAACACCAGCACCTGCTCAAAAAGTCGAAGGAAGTACCATGGGCGTTATGGGTGTCAGTGATCAAAATGTCCAAGTAAAAAATGAGCAAATTAGCCAAGTCAAAATGGAAACACTTGACCAACATGAAAATGCGGAATATGATGGTCGTGGATGTGAACAAGATACGGCAGAGGAAGAAGAAGAGGGTGGTAATGATGAAGATGACGAAGATAAAGATGAAGAAAATGAGGAAGAAAATGAGGAAGAGGAAGAGGAAGAAGTAGATGATGAGGATGAGGATGAGGAAGAAGTAGATGATGAGGATGAGGATGAGGATGAGGAAGAAGAAGAAGATGAGGAGGAGGAAGAAGAAGAAGAAGAAGACAACGATGACTATTAGGTGATGTGCTATATGCTATAATATAGTTTTCAAAAATATCGATTTGCAATTCCATCCATACCTCTACTTTTAAAAATAAAAATTTCTTGTCGTATGCTTACCAGTCATAAGTCCAAAAAACCACCTTTATAAATTATTGTGAGGCCTTAAAATGCACATCCTGTAACTAAAAAACAACTTTAATAAAAGAACGGTATACTCAAAGTTATATTTTAAATCCATAAATCCATAAAGAAACACTTATAAAAACCATTTATGTATTTAAACTCGGAATCCATAGCAAAATACGCTCGTTATTTGATCAACAAGAAAGTACAAGTTTTTTGACCAATCGCCTTCCTTGATACTTTAAGCAAGTTTACTTGATATAAAAAACACTTTGAATCCTTATAACTCTACAACAACGCAAAAGCGACAAAAATACAAAGTTGAAAGTGCCATTAAAATTCATCAAAAAATCGAGTGAGCTATTTTATAGAAAAAAAAATACTCCAAAGTGTTTTGACCTTCCTGAAGTTTACCGTTGAATTTCGATTGTTAAAAGTTTCAGAGAGGGTATTTTGGGAGATAAAGTTTTGCTTATTATTTATGACAGGATTTAATGTTGTTACAACATTTATTAATAAATAACAAGAGTGTGCAGATTTAAAGTTATATAAATAGCCAAAAAACATCACTTTTTCACTTTTTCTCATCATGACTTCAAAAACAGATACTATTTTCACCGAGGAGCAACTTTTCTCTCGACTTTAAGGTAGCTATTTAATAAACGAGTTATTGCTCAAGTAAATAATGCTTTATTGCCTAGTTGACGGACTTTATATTGCTGCCGACATGATTGAGATGGCAAAGGCTGGTGATGCCACTGCCATGTTTGCAATCGAGAATATCTATTATGATGAGCTGAACTATGCAATGGCTACTATATGGCTACGCAAGTCGGCAGCCAACAAAAATGCAGACGCAATGAATAAGCTTGGATTTATCTATCACTCTGGATATGGTGTTGATGTCAATTTCGCCACTGCCTTGGAGTGGTTTTTAAAGGCTACTAAGCAAGAAAATACGGAAGCAGAGGTTCATGTTGGCAATTATTACTACCACGGCATTGGAATTCATGCGAATAAAAAAACAGCCATCGGTTGGTATTTCAAAGCAGCCATGAAAAGGCATGCAGAGGCAGCAGAGAAGGTTGTTAAAGCGCTCTTTGATGAGAATAAAAAACAAAGTGCCTTGCTCTGGTATCAAAAGGGCATGGACTTGGGCAATGAAGATGCCAAAAAGGGATTTGATGATTTGACTCGAAGCAACTATCACTTGGATGTAGATCAAAAAAGTAAGAAAGGGTGGATGAATACAATGATGAAACCTAATAATACATCATTATATTAGACTTGCTTAGAGTGGAAGAACGATTGTATGAATTGGAAAAGCTAAAGGAACCAACATTGGTCGACATGACTCGAGACGAATCATCTGATTTCAACGCTGTTATGAAATTGATGGCAGAGAATAAAAACAAGTTGGACGAGGCAAATAATGTAATCACCAAGTTGGAAAAGTAAAATCACGATAATACAAAGTCGTATGAGAAAAAGGTCCATCGTATGAAGAAACGAATTACCGCTCTCGAAGAGAAATGCCTGGACAAGGATAAATTAAATGAAAGGGTTGTTGTCTTGGAGAACCAAGTAGAAATGAATAGTCGTTTAGCTGATCGAGTGAAGCTGCTGGAGTGTTTGATGGCCAGCCTTAAAATGAATCTTCTGGATATCCGTGACAATACAAGATACTCCACCTGTTCAAGTAGCAACGTGAATAGTGATCCTGAAGTCATCACTTTTGACAAACAAGGAAGCAAAAACATTTAACCAAACCATCTCTTATTCTGTTAATGATTTCATTGCTAAAAAACAAAATATATACTTTATTATCTAAAATAAAAATAAAAGAAAAAACTGTTTTTAAAACATAAAACTGATTTTGAAGTAGCCTTTTTACATCATAGCAAAACCATTCCTCCTGTGAGATTGATATACATGTTGTTCATGATAAAATATTGATTTTAAACTCAGTTGCTAGCAGAAAAAAAGGGTTCAAGTAATAGGTCATTTTCTTCTTCTTCTTTTCTTCAACAAAAATGTGGTCTAAAAGTAATGAAAGTTCTCTCTTTTCAAACACAGGAATGACTTGTAATTATTTATTATTCATTCTCTTTTACCAAACAAGCCTAAATCGTTTACTAGGTACTGACTTGATTGAGGCTGACTTGTTGAAAAATGCAGAGGAGCAGGATTGTCAGACTTTACTTGATATTGGCTCAATTTGCTTTAAAAGGGGGAGTTATCAAAAGGCGATGCTATTTTATTCAAAAGCAGCCGGTTTATCAGATCTGGAAGGCATGCGAAGACTTGGATGCCTGTATTTTTTAGGTCGTGGAGTAGAAAAAGATTATGAATCATCGGTAAAGTGGCTGTTGAGAGCTGCAAACAATGGTTATGCTCCTGCCCAATACAATATTGGCTTTCTCTATGAATGTGGTCGAGGTGTTCCTTGTGATATTCAAACTGCTCAGTTCTGGTATAAGTGTAGCGCTAGTCAAGGGTGCAGTAATGCTTTTAGAGCCATTGAAAGATTAGCTACAGCCAATAATTCACTTGAATCTTTTGAACAAGGTAACAAGATGAATACACCGAAAAAGGAAACGAGTACTCCATCCATAAAACATATATATATAAATAAATAAATTTATCTATTTTCTAGTGGGTCTCTTACATTTAAATAACCAATTATGCAGCTTGAAGAAACTCTTTGATTTGCTAAATATCAAGTGCTCTTACTATGAGAAAATGGTACTCGACTTGGATAAAGATGTAAAAAGACTTGAAAATGAAATCTTAAAGTTCAAATACCACAGCGAGACGGATGACACAGCAAGTGACTATTAACCTTGTATTCAGTCTTTTCATTAGTATTTGAATATACCTTCACACAGCTTGATTATTGCTACTTGAACATAATAAATAAATAAGAGTATATTTTATAAACTAAATCATGCACTTCAAATACCATCTTTGGTTGACCCAATAATAGTGTACACTCAAATTAAATTGCCAAACACTATTGAATAAAATCATATTATGGTATGAATTGCAAAATAATACTGATAATAATAATAAAAATGGTATTTAACGCATTAATGTGTCATTCTGTTTAATGCTTCAAAATGGATATCAACACATCATCAAATGTGTATATATTTTCAATTTAGACATGCTTGGGAGACTCTTTTTAATTGGCTAAAAACATAATCTTGTGAGCGACTTTTCACGGAAGGACACGTAAGCAAAACACTCCATTTGGGTCGATACTAAAATTACCGCCTACATTATTTTTGGGCATGTTGCTTTTTCCATTCTTTTTCTTCTTTTTCTTCTTGTTCAATTTATGCGTCTCCAATATTATACTAGTTTGAAAAAATGAGCAATGAAAATAGCAGCAGTAATTTTAAAATAGTATTCGACTCAAACAGTAGCGCTAGTTATGGTGATGGCGAACACAATAACAGCCAAACTGCACAGTCACAACAACAGCAACCACAACAGCAAGAGATGACCCAGGCACAAGAAGGAAAACAGGGAATCGTACGAAGCTTTCGTGGAGTAAACTGGGATGAGGCCAGCACAAATCTATTGCTAGATATCTACAAGAGCAAATTTCCACTTTTAGAAAGTACGCCTCACAACAAAGGAAGAAAGCAGATCTACGAAGAGATGCGCGCTCAATTTAACTCTAATGGGGACATTGAAAACAAGCGCACGCTTAAATCATTGACACGTAAATGGGGCGAGATGCTTGCAAAGTACCGCATAAGACGAGGCATACAAGAGAAGACAGGTAAACTTCCTGATGTTCAGTGGAGATATCATGAACGTATGCACGAAATTGTCGGCCATTTACCACCAAATGGACGTTTATCCTTCCCAGCAACAAATAAAGCCATTGAATCAAACAGCTTCATAGCCGAGAAAATCAACACTTCTTGTAGTTGGATATCTACCAGTTCAACAAGTTACAACAGTGATGAAAACACGACTTCCAATAAACGAGCAAGGACGGAGGGTACCGATGAAAATAATGAGACTACAGATATATCGGAAGCAGCGGATGGAGCACCGCTCACTTCATCAGCAGGACTACAAATACAACCAATACAGCCAAAAACCCTCGTTCAAGCTAATCCGTCAATCCATCAATCAAGCGGTCCCGCCGCAAAAGCACCCCGAAGACTAGAACCAAAAAGAACACCCATCTCCAGTAATAGTAATAATAGTAATAGCAGCGATAAAGGAAGAGACACGCCCAGTATTCAAAATGGAATTATTGCCGAGGCTCCATCAATACAAGCGGATAATCATGATCTTCGTAGCACATTGGAGCGATTGTTAGAAACGGGAAGGAGAGTGGCAGAACCATCAACAGAGCAAAGCATTTCAGAGAGTCTACGTATTATTGCAGAGGCATCAAAACAGATGGCCGAAAGCAATAGGCTGCTTGCACAACAGATTGAAAATAATTCAAAAACTACAGAGATTCTTTTGGAAGAAATGAAAAACCTGATTGAAAGCTTAAATACAAAAGGTGTTAATAGTGACAATATCTTGGTGGATAAATCATAATAAAAAGAGAGAGAGAGAGAGAGAGAGAGAGAGCGATTTATATATATACCTGTATGCCCAAGTTACTTGCTCCATGTTGTAATTCATATATATATATATATACTAAAAGCATATTCATTACTGAAAATAAAATAAACCACTCAACATGTATAATAACCAAACAACTACCTGATTATGCACTTACTAGAGTATAGGCTTCGGATATTTATTACGGGCAGTGTTTGACACTGTCTTTTTTTAATTTAAAGTCATATTACAAATAAACACTTTCAAAGGGGTAAAATGGTATTAGTTTATAATCATCCATTCTGTTGGTGAAAGAATGACTTTGTAAGATGTGGTTCCTTTCTTTTATGTCCTGGAATGAAGAAGGACAAACAAAATGTCGTCAGAGAGGAATGTCTATTGATAGTGGAGCTGTTTACTTTACGTTTATTGAGCCTATTTAAGAGATTGATACCAGCATTATATTATGAAATAGTGTGTACTTAAAAGTTACGAGTCAAGCAATAGTCTTATTCATACGGTATCATTTGTTGAAGGTATTAAAATACAGCTATCCTATCTATGCTAAAAAATACAAACTCAAGATATTAAAATCAAGCCATCCGCAAGTACTTCATTGGTACCATGACAACATATTATTTTTGAAACAACTATATATATATATAAGTATGCCCTTCATTTTGTCTTTTCACTTTCTTCATAAACTAGCAACAAGTATATATATATATAAATATATATTAAGAATAGTATCACTCATTGCTGAAGGTTCAAAATTCAACATAGATACCATGTCAATTGTTAACAATGCTTCCTATTATACAACCGATCAACTTGTTGAAATTCTAAAACGTAAGTTTTCATCAACTCAGAGCCATCAGATATATAATCGGAAATCCATATACAAAAATAGAAGACAACATTCAAATTGATAATAAAGTGATTGAGCGTGCAAGTTCAAATGATGACAAGGCTTTCTGCTTAATTGGTGAAAGATACTACCACAGCAAGGATTATCTCAAGGCAATAATCTGGTTATTAAAATCGGCTTACTTTAATAATAGTGGTGCTCAATACTATATTGGAAGGATATTTGAAACTGGTATAAACTCCACCAACAATAAGCAACAGGCTCTAGAATGGTATCAACGAAGCGCCGATCAAGCCAACAGACTGGCTATAACACGCATGATTAAACTCAAATGGAAAGGCCACTTTCTCGATTCTAATCAGAAAGGTATATTCTAAACTGTCATTATTATAATCATTTCTTTATTTATTAACGAGTCTTATGATATGAAAGCATTCATCAATTTGGAGCGAAAAACGGATGAATTAAAACGCAATTACCTAACCAAAGTTCAAGATTTAGAGCAGCGCTACCAAGCGAATTTAAAGGTGCTGGATTATGAAAAGCTTTCATTCGAATATGACAAGATCAGATCTTCCAATTTGAAGCCTATTCGTGAGAGCGATGAAATTATTTATAGTCACCTCGAATTGCTTGAAAAAAATGTGGGGAAAAAGTTGGAGGTTCTGGAAATGAAAAATCAACTTTTGGAAGATAGTATCAAAATATTGGAAAGAGAGAACTTGCTGAATCAGGAAGCATTTGAAAAAGAAAAGAAAAAAATCGGAGAATCATTCGATATAGTGCAAATGGAGAACAAAAGACTACATCAGCAACTTAAAGAAGAAGAGGAAAAGTCAAGTGACAGAATAGCATCATTGATGGAAGAAAGCCAATCTAATATTGCCGAAATTCAAACTAAAAGCCAAGATGTTCAAGATAAACTTGCTCAAGTCGAATCGACCCTTTTGGAGAACCGGAAATTTGATGAAAGATTGGCGGCTTTAGAAAACATTTTCTCCAACTTTGTTTCTTCTGAATTCACAACTGGGTATGAGGATTTACCACAAGCCGACCATCATTCTCGTAAAGAAGTTGCAAACAAGATCCATATTGTCTTTGAATATAGCGAGAGGATGAACAAATAATTTTTTATTTATTTTGTATTGTATACATATATATTTTGTATCAGCTTTAAAAATAAAGAAAGTGTTATTATTGCACAATTAAAAATCATAATCGAAACGATTTTGGCTATGACAACTAAAGCACAAAGATAGTTGACTATATATTATATTGCGCTTATATTGGTCAAAACACTTTGATTCTTCCGTTTTCCGGCTTAGTTGTTGGTTACTCTTATTAAAAACATTTGTCCCGCTATACTTGATATTCCCAGGAGCATAATATTGGCTAGATTGTTGTTTTTGACAGTTCCAATCATCGCCATTTTAAGAATTTATCTCATTTTCAATAGTACTCTCTCCGCTTTGCCAACTTTTTGCACAATTTTCATTGTGCACTCTTGTATATTTCAAGCTGCTATTTTGAATCTACCTGACACTTTCACTATGCTTGCTAAGAACATGTTCCTCAAGAAAAAAAAAATACTTCAGTAAAAATTCAAAGATAAAACTCTTAATGGTTATTGATGGGTTATTTGTGGCGATGAAGGTAAGAGAAACAATGTGCCTTTATTCCAACCTAGGTGACCATGAAAATGCATCAAAGATAATCCAATGGAGCCAGCTAACTTATCATCATAGCCATTACAGTCTTCATGTTTCATTGATGCTTTTAGTAAAAATACAACAATGTTGCAAAATTCTAATTCGTTAAACAGCTTATGAGGTCACACGCTATCATTTCATGAATTATTTTGTCAATATAGATAAATAATCCGATGGAGCGGTATATAATACACATGTGTTGATCTTACCAGGGTGTATCTATATCCGATAACAACATTATATTTATACACACATAGTTAATTAATAAACGAGCAATTGTGGTTTAGAAACTCTAGTACTAACCTACATCTATTTTATCGACTGATGTATTTAAATCTGATTTTACAGGAATAGAAGTTTAGTCTTGATACAAACAAAAGAGAACAAATCATGGTCATCAGTGATGTAGTGCAGTATCGGAAGGCAAGGCCAAACATAGTTTTGATTATATTACTAATATTTTTATTTATTTTTCTTCTTCGTTCACAT
>VCJK01000835.1:18601-39572 GCA_024139485.1 Backusella psychrophila | reverse complement strand
AAAAAAAAAAAAAAAAAAAAAAAAAAAAAAAAAAAAAGGCGGTTTTTTCGATTGTTGCAAACGATACATCAATGGTCTCAAAACACACAAGACCATTTACGGCAAATGTGGGCATTGCCCAGTTGGAGCGTTTCAGTCCATATGTAAGAAATATAAAACAGCCCAATTACACCTACATGCCTTTACGTAAACGTCTTCGCCACTTGATTGATCGCGAACAACTTGACGAGGCCATGCAACTGTTTCAGCAGCTTGTAAAAACTGATCGCTTTAAGCTTGAACTTGTTTGGCAAGTTGGCGCCGAGATTACTGGTAAACTCTTCCCCGAGCGTATTCGTGAATACTTGAAGACAGTGTATATTAGTTCTAGCGAACATCAGGTAATTAAATGAAAAAAAAAAAGCAATACGTGTTTATGCTAACTATTTTATTATTATTATTTAGTCGCTGATTACTTTCAATACCTATTTAGAGATATTATTCCAATGCAAAGAATACAAGGAAGCGTTTTCCGAAATTGAAATGTATGTTTGATCCATTCATCATGGCTTTTATATATACATATTCTTACTATTATATTGTAATTATTACCATAGTCGTTACAACAACTCCAAATACAGACACCCAATCATTCAACGTAAATATGCGATATCTGCATATTATATATGGCTGGAAAAATACAATAAACTATCAGACATTGGTCGTATCGACTTTGACATGGATAAACTTCCATCCAGTTATCAAACACTGGAATCAAAAGCAGCGTCATTATTGGAAAAAATGCACTTGATACTACCGACTGATAACGAACTCACCCTGACTTATTTGCAGTTTCTAAAATACACGCAGAATGATAAACAAACGAAGCGTGTTGCAAGAAGAAGCCTCAATGCATGTTTGTTGGAAGAGAATACATTGCTTATCATGTATGCTGTCAGTAACCACCGACAATGATGACCTGTTTTAACGCCTTTTTTTTAGTTACTTACTACAGCAGTTTTATGACATGATTGGCGCTAATGCAAAAGAACAAGCACTCGTTTTTATATACGAGAAGGATCCAACAGTTGATGAGAGTATTGGACTTGATGGTTATGTTGACATTATGGTTAAGAAATTGGGTAACGTAGTACTATAAAATACCTTGTCTGCTTGCAAATAATACTGACGCTGTTCAAGACGACGCTCGCCAATCTCTTGGTCAAGATGCATACATGCTTGATTCTGAACAATATATCAAGCAAGAAGTCGTGGATGATGATGTTGATTATATTGATAATGATGATGATATTGATCATGGTGATATTGATGATGATAATGACAATAGTGAATATGACGACGATGATCAAGATGGTAGTGTCAATGACGATTCTACCGAGAGCAACGATGGATATAATAAAGATGGATATAATAAAGATGGATATAATGAAGAGCCCCAGATCGCAAATAGTGTGGATTCGATTTCAAAAAGAATGATTACAGTGTTCTTATATCGGATACTAGCTGGAAGTTACAGTACATATTTCATGCAAGCATTGCAAAACAACGTGTTTGATAAACCAAGGTAAAGAGACCATCTTGGTGCTTATTAGATGCTCATACTCACTTTTGCTTGCTGTTGCTTCTAGTCACGCTGTGATAACTCACTGTGAAGAACTCGACTTTATCGCTCAAGTCAAAAACACTGTCTGTAATATGAAGAGCGACACTGAAATAGTTGAATCAGTACAGTTTGTACAAGATAAACTCGAAATCAAAAGCAACAAAACTTGTAATAGTCATAATACTGTATTCAGTGTTGATGATTATTCATTTCACCCATTGTTTTAGTATAAAATTCATTAAATAAAGATACCCCATATGCTACAGTCAACGCCTTTTACCATCATAGCGAATAGTCATATAAAGAAAAAGAGCGAGTTGCATTTCATCGTATTGTTTCTTTTGCTTCTTTCTCTTCTTTTGTTCCTTTTTCAACACTTTACGTATATCCTTTGTTTTTTCATAAACTTGCTCTAGTCGATGAATCCTTTCATTTAATCCATGGTTTTCGTTTTCAACCTCTTCGCAGAGCCGCTCACTTTGTTGAATCCGCTTTTCCATAGCAAGTGTAGCTATCATGATGATGAATGGTTAATCCCTTTTTCTCTCCGAGTCTATATATATATATATATATATACTTTATTAGACTCTTACCCATTTGCTCTGCTTTAAGAAAGTAGCCTTCACCATTTAACCGTGAAATATCCACATTGGCTTCTGCATATCCATTATCCATGCTTTTGTGATACCATGCCAATGCATCCTGTTTGCCGGTACCATGTGTACCATGACTCGCTTCTGTTAGTTTTCCTACACGGTACTGTGCAGTTGAAATCCCTTGATTAGCCGCTTTTAAATGCCATTCCATCGTCTTTTGATAATCTACAGGGACGCCCTGTCCCATCATGTACTGAAGTCCAATCATACAGCATGCATGAGGATTATTGTTCAAGGAAGCCGAGCGGAGGTACCATTCCATCGACCTTGTAAAGCTTTGTTGCATGTGGTATTTGTTGCCAATGTTTTGCATTGCAATGGGGTCGTTATTTTGTATTCCTATTAGTTCTTCTTGTGTTATCAAGAGACTGTCATCTTTAACAGGTCGTAAAAGCACTTTAGAAGGCACAGGCAAGACTGACTAGTATTGTTGTTATTATTATTGTTATTATTGTTATTGTTACCTTTAAACTGTTGAAATACTTGTCCTAGTGTCACGGCATCCATAGTTATTTAATAAGTACCATCAGCACATCAAGACAAAACTGAAAATGAATATATAAAGAGAGAGACAGATACTAGCACGTGTTATCGACATCCAATAAGAAGGGCTTAATGTGAATCATTTTGTTATTTTTATTTACACTCAAGGGGAATCGCAAACAGAGTCGTTTTCTTCCATATCTCTTTGAAGAGAAATATTCTCAATCTTGGAATATAAGAGCAGATCTTCCAATTCTTTAATCTTGTTGTCTTTTACAATATTTTGTTGCTCCATATATTTTATTTTACGTTGGTAATTTTCATCGGATATGTCCATTCTTTGCTCTAGCGCCTTGATTTTTGCTAGTAGTAATGAATTATCATCTCCATCACAATGCTCAGTTGAAGAAAGACTTTTAATTCTTCGATGCTTCAACTCGTGATGTTTATGCGTTTCTATCTCAGGTATAGACTTTCGACGAGGGATAACGTTTGCTGAATCGGATGCCCTTTCTATCATTGGATGAAGTAATTAGGTTATACACAAGTATAAATATAGGCATATCAAGAAAAAGAATACATGGATTTACCTTTGCTATCCTCGTTGATCAACCTTGTTAATGCCTCTTTTGCTTTTTTATGACCTTGATCTGCTGCCCTTTTGTACCATTGTAAGGCAAGATTTTTGTTTTTGTACGATTCTTGATTCTCGTAAAAGTGAGCTAGTCGGTACTGTGCTTTATTATATCCATTTTCAGCCGCATTTTTATAACATTCCAATGCATATGACAAGTTTTTATCAACGCCCTGACCTCTTTCATAGAGAATCCCGATATTTTTATACACAACCAAATCTCCATTCTGAGCTGCTTTTTGATACCATTCCAAAGCAACTTTATAATCCACTGGCACACCATATCCCAGATGATAGAATAGTCCAACATTATTTTGAGCCATATGGCATCCGTTGTCCGCTGCCTTTTGAAACCAATCCATAGCGATTTTATAATCAAGAGCCACACCCAACCCCTGTCTATACAACCAACCGATATGATTTTGAGCTGATGGATTTCCATTTTCTGCTGATCTAATAAACCACTCCATGGCTGTTTTATAGTCCTTTGTGACTCCACAACCATCGCGATACATGCACCCCAAATTGTACTGTGCAGAGTCATTTCCATTAATAGCTGCTTTAAGATACCATTCTGCTGCCAACATATGATTTACTTGTGTGCCAAAACCGTGCCCATGGAGATATCCCACATTATTTTGAGCTGTTGTATTTCCATTTTCAGCAGCTTTCAAAAACCATTCAAGCGCAAGTTTATAGTCAACAGGAACTCCTCTTCCGTCTTGATATATACAACCGACATTTTTCTGACCAACATCATGGCCTTTATTTGCTGCGATTAAATACCACTTAAACGCCAAGTCATAGTTTACTGGCACACCCAAACCCTGGTCATAGAACCACCCAATATTTACAATTGCAGAATCATTTCCATTCTCTGCAGCCTTTAAATACCAGCTCATTGCCTCTTTGTAATCTCTAGAAAAGCCGACTTGATGGTGGTACATATAACCTAAACTGTATTGCGCTTCATGGTTATTCTGAAGAGCTGCCTTTTGATACCATTCAATGGCTTTTGAGTAATTTTTAGAACGGTAATATGTGTAGCCAATTTCGTAAAGTGTCTCTCCATCGCCTTGTCTCACATTTTTAATTTGTGCTTTCGTGATATTGATTCCATCATCTATAAATAACATGATATCAATGTACTAGCAATACAAGTAAAACATTTTAAAGCGTACCTTTTAATGATGAAATAAGCTCTTCATCGACAAAAGATTCATCTTTCTTTTTAAAGGCAGAAAACATAAGCTAAACTAAATGACGGAGAAAAAGAGAGAGAAAAAAAAAAGAGAGAGAGAGACGGTGTGTACGTGCGTGAGGAATTTCAAAGTGATTGAAAAAGTTCACTTGCTTGTATGTTTGTTTACGCTACAATCTTGGTAATAAATATGAATTGGTGGATATAAAAACGTGCAAGAATTGACTAAAAATCTCTTCAATGGGTCTTTCGACAATATGGATTTTAAAGTATAGTGACACCAGCATTGAAAAATAAGTATGTGTTGTTGTAAATCATTGCTTTTAGTGCAACAAGATATGATGATTAGAATCAATATTTTAGAATAGAAAAAAAAATCTCTGCTATAGAATATTTGCAAGTAGTAAAGTATCACAGTTTCAACTGACGTCTTGTAAAGCCAAATATTTTGTGTCCTATGGAAATATCCCATCATCAAATGAGTTGGTTGATAAAGTAAAATAAATAACTCAGGTTTTTCAATCAATAATGTAATATAATAAGAATTATCCATAAGAAATAGACAAGAAAACCAAAGTTTATTGGTAGCAATACAGAATGCGGAAGCATGATATTTTTAAGGTACAGATATTGAATCCAACTTTTTTTTTTTTTTTCCGATCGACAACCAGTTTGGCCAACAATGCCGTCATTATCTTTTATCATTTTATTTCAAGTAAATGTAGATGAAATGAATTGATGATATTAGTAATAAATCTAAATATTCTGCAGTTACGAATAAATGTTTGCATATTGACTAAATTCATTTTGTAAAAATACGAAAAAAGGTCTTTATTTTGCGAAAATTGTTTTGCAAAAATGCCAATGGGATGTGACAATCGGCGAAATCTATTTTTGATCTAACCTTGTGATTTTTTTGTGTATTTACCAGCCACATTTACTTACTCTTTTTATACACACTACATACTAATCCATATTACTATCACAAGGTGTACTTAATAACGATGAAAATAATGATGGTGTTTTTGGTTTTGATATATAGAACTATATAAATGACAGTCTCTCTGGTTATAACAGGTAAAGCGTTCTTGTAGCATTTTATGAAGTAGGCATATACACAAACTATACCACTAAAAAAGGTGACACGAAATCAGTAAAACGCATTTCGTTGCACAACTTAAAGTTCTCATGGATCATTTGGTGCATTGCTTTTCCTTCTTTTCTTGCCTTGAATTACTTTTACCACTGGGAATACCAACATGCCCATGATATTTTTGAAACCACCTACAAAGGACGAGCTTTTTCAAAGACTGACAGGTAAATTCCTACTTATTACTATCTGTCTATGTAATAATAATTAAAATTAAAATTAAAATTAAAAGGCGATGGAGTCAGTGTTAATGAGGTCGTTTTACATCGAGCAAAGAACGGTAATGTTAGCGATTTATTCAGCATTGGTGACATTTACTACGCTCGCAAAACAAACGACGATTATGAAATTGCGTTGGAATGGTTTAAACTATCTGCTTCCAGCTATCGAGTAGCCCAGTGTCGCGTGGGGTACATGTTTAATGAAGGTTTAGGAACGAGCATCGATTATAAAAAAGCAATAGAATGGTATCAAAGGTCTTCAGACCAAGGCTATGCAATAAGTCAAAGTAATCTGGGATACATGTATCAAAATGGTTTCGGTGTACCAGTTGATTATAAAAAAGCCATGGACCTTTATGTTCTGGCGGCAACCCAAAATGATGCTACTTCTGAAAACAGAATCGGATACCTCTATGACAAAGGAATGGGTGTGCCTGTCGATTATAAAAAAGCAATCGACTGGTACACTCGAGCTGCTAATAAAGGTTATGCAACTGCCCAGAGTAATTTGAGCTTCATGTACAAAAACGGTATTGGTGTGGATATCGACTATGGTTTATCATTAATGTGGTGCGAAAAGGCTGCAAATCAAGGCAATTCTAATGCTCAAAATAGAATGGGGGTCTTTTATCACAACGGTATCGGACTACCAATTGATTATTCATTGGCACTTGTATGGTATCAAAAGGCTGCTGCTCAGAACTATTCTGCTGCTCAAAATAATATCGGCATGCTCTATCACCACGGTTTAGGCGTTGCTTTAGATTATAAAATGGCTATGGAATGGTATCGTAAAGCTGCACTGCAAGACTATGCCAATTCCCAGGATAATATTGGCATACTTCACCATAACGGATACGGAACTCCAGTAGATTACCATCAGGCCATGGAATGGTACTTGAAGGCAGCAAGTCAAGATTACGCAAATTCAATGTATAACATAGGATGGCTTTACGAAAAGGGCCAGGGTGTGGCTATCGACAAATCAAAAGCTCTGGAATGGTATGATAGGTGTGCAAAGACGGGGGACGCAGGTGCTGTCACAAAGGTTGCACAATTGAAGGCACAAGGTTACCAAGTCCCTTCTTTATCAAGTATCCAGCCCCTTGTACCTTCGGTTACAAGAGGTATATTACACATCTTGCTAATAAAAAGAGACTTAGGTATTAATCATTATGTATTCCATTAGAATCAGTGACTGAACAAGAAGAGCTGCTTTCAGTATTTCAAGATACAATCCAAAAGGAGCAAGACGAGAATAAAAAACTGAGGGAAAAAATAACAACTTTGGAAAGGCGTATCGATGAACTTGAAAAAGAAAATAAAAGAAAACAGGATATCATTGATGGTGGAAATGTAATCTCTGACAATGGTGGAAACTTAGTCTCTAATGATGGTGATAAGAATGAGACCGACGACAAGGAAGAGGATCTTGACGAAGATCCTATGGCTGATAGATTAAAAATGCTCGAGGGTTTAGTATCAAGACTTGCTGTTAATAGCTCATCTAAACCAAAGAAATCCAAAAAAGCCAAAAAAACAGCATTATAGTAACCATAATGTCTTCTGCTACGACGATAATCAGTAGCGCCTTTTTTTTTTTTCTATAATATAATTACCACTTCTACTATTAGCAGTATGCCAATTGGTGTTCATGTTTAACACAACATTATTCAATATTAATAAAAATATATATATTACCAATGTGGCACAGTTTGTCCATTAATCGTCTGATCCTTCTATTTATATAACAAATCGTTATAATAGTCAAAACTACATAGATATAAATATGTGTAGTCTTTATCTTTAGCAAGTAAGAATACATATATATTACCATTTAAATCGAGCTTTGCCATTACAAGTATTTTTAAAGCGAATAAATTTTTATTCTCATATAATTTCTAGCATTATTCATCACTTGGTTAGGGTTTGGTGTTTGAACCATGCACGCATGATTTGTACGACAAAATTGCAAGCAATATTACGAATATGGCAAAGATGACTAAAAAGATTTTATTTGAGTATTTTTACAATTCAATAATATTTAACTTATCTCAGTGTAATAAAAACAAGAACCCCTTCCCCTTTATTACCTCTTCAATTTGGCCCCTTTTGAGAGAACTTTCAGTGAAAGTAAATATATAGGAAAGAGAGTAAAAAAAAAAAAAAGAGGAAGTAAATCTATTCGATTATGAACGGATAAAGTAAAAAGTAAATGTATTTATCAAAGCATTCTAAAAAATGCTGAATTGGTATTCGTTTCCTGTCTATCAAAGGCGCCCATGGGCATACTTGGAAAAATTGTTTTGCGATGGCGGCTTAAGAACTTTTATATTTTCTAATATATTTCTATGTGAAGAAATATTATGGAAGAAATAAGACAGTACGGGAGATCACTAAGATCAAAGTGACTTTACCAACTATCGTTTTTATAGGGTCTCTTTTTAATATGGCGTAAACCATTATTGAGGGTTATTTTTAACATTTGGTTTTTATGGGTAACAGATAGTGACATAATTATAATACATACATATATATATATACTTGGATAAAAATATAAAATAATAAACTATAACTAAAGAATGAGGAATATAAAGCAATAGGAGAATGTAAAAGGAAAGGAAAAAAGAGAATGAAAAGGAAACTCTTTAGCTACCGAGCTCTTCCTCAGAGTCGTAATAAATATCGTTGGAAGGATCCTCTTCTTTGGAGATATTTTTAGATTTTGTCTTTTTGCTTATAGAGTTGACTTGGGCATCTAGCTTTCCGATACTAATTTGATAAACCATACTCTCCAAAGTTTGCAATCTCTTTTTGAGCCCTTCTTTTTGTCGTTCAGATCTTTCCAAGATCTTTAACTGTTGCTCCATTTCAAATATTTTTGTCTTATTTACCCGTTCTTCCGCAATTTTGGCTTCAACCTGTGACTTCAACTCTTCCTCGTTTTCGTATTCCTGAAGATTATTTCTCACAACCTGGGTTTTTTCTTGCTCATCCTTTAATTCTTTTTCCAACTGTTCTAGCGTTACGTTATTTGTAGGGTCAGTAGTGATAGTTATTTCAAGCACATATTCACGACCATCATCACCAATCACCCTTAAGGAATCTAAACAAAGTTTGTAAGGCGCAGCACATTTTAAAATATAGAAGCACTGCAAATATACTTACTATCTCTAATTGTCACAGTATTGGAGCGGAAGCCTAGTGCTTTTAGGTTTTCAACCCTTTCTCTTGCGGGTTCGTAACCGAGATCTAAGCTCTTTTGATACCACTCGGCAGCCTTCTGTTGATCGACGGGGACCCCTTCGCCTTTTTCATAGAGAACACCTGCGTTATATGCACCTGTTTTATTTCCCGCCTTTGCAGCCTGAACGTACCAGTCCATTGCCATATTGTAGTCTTTGGGTACACCATAGCCATGATTATACATATACCCAATGCGACATTTTGCAGTAGATTCATCTTTTTCAGCTTGCAATGATAGATCCATAGCCATTTCATAGTTTTTAGGTACACCTTGGCCCAAAAGATACATTTCTGCAAGGTTTGACTTTGCCAATACATTTCCACTATCGACGGCCAATTGATACCATCTGACAGCTTCCTTAAAATCGACAGGAACTCCAAGCCCTTCATTATATATATATCCAAGCCTATTTTGAGCAACGGCATTGTTTTTATCAGCTGCTTTTGTTGACCATTCTTTTGCAAGCTTGTAGTCCATAGTTACACCTATGCCGTTAAGATAGAGTCTGCCCAAGTTCCCTTGTGCAGTAGTATGGCCTTGCTCTGCTGATTTTTTATACCATTTGGCTGCTTCTGCTGGATTTGGTGCGACACCAAATCCGTTCTCGTAAATATAGGCTAGACGGTTTTGACCTTCAGGACTGTTTTGAACTACGCTTTTTTCTGCCCACTCCAATGCCAACTTGTAATCTTTAGCAACACCTCGTCCATACAAGTAACAATAAGACAAATTACTTTGAGCAACTGCGTTTCCTTGGACGGCGGATGCTCGATACCACTTCTCTGCCTCAACAGCGCTTTCGGTTACACCAAATCCGTTATCGTACATGTATCCAATTCTATTTTGTGCAGTTGAATAATTTTGATTAGCTGCCTTTTTGCACCACTCCATTGCCAAACTGTAGTCTTGAGTTACTCCTTGACCATTCAAGTATAGAGAGCCAAGGTTATCTTGAGCATACATATTGCCTACAGATGCAGCTTTTTGATACCATAGCGCCGCTTCTGAATAGCTTAAAGTGACACCAAATCCATGCTCATAAATATACCCAATTCGATTGAAAGCAGTGGGATTATTTTGGAGAGCAGACTTTTTGCACCATTCCATTGCAAGGCTATAGTTCCGAGTGACGCCTATACCATCGAGATAGAGGGAAGCAAGGTTATCTTGGGCATATTGATTACCTAGTTCAGCAGATTTACGATACCAGACAACAGCTTTGTTAATATCAGCATCGACTCCAAGACCAGCATCATATATAAAAGCGATTCTATTTTGCGCTTGAGCATGGTTTAGTCGGGCTGCTTTTTCATACCACTTCAGTGCCTTTGGATAGTAGGTTGAAGATTTTAAGTCATAGTAAAGACAACCAATTACGTATAACGATTCTGCGTCATTGTTTCTTGCTTTAGCTATGGTTGTTGCATCTACAGAAAATCCATCCGCTATGTATATGCAGGAATAATTGTATGTGTTAGAGATGAGACGTAGTATATTTATAAAAAAAGTATTTACACTTTATATCGGCGAATAACTTTTCATCTGCAGCTTTACTTGTTGAAGTTGGCAATACGGATGTACTCTGCTTGGCTGGTGTAGGAGCAGGGGATTTTGTTGTTATTACAGTAGGTGTAGATGGTGGGCTATTGACGACTGGCTGACTACTACTAGTGGTATTTGTAGGAGTACTACTGGAAGGTGTGGTGTTGACCGCAGCACTAGTTCGTTTCTGCTGGGCAGAAACTTGAGGTGTTTCTGGTGTCTTTGGTTTTTTGTTTCTCTTGAAAACCTTAAACATTGATATGAACTATTAAATTGTACAGGCAGTACTAACTAAATAAATGAAAGAAAGAGGAAGAGGAAGAGGAAGAGGAAGATGAAGAAAAGAAGATCAGAAAAAAAAAAAGATAAATTCACACCACAAACTAATATTGCAAATGGTGTGACAATAAAACAAATAGAACAAATGTGATATCTGTACCATGCTCCTTTGATTTATTAAAAATTAAAAATAGAAAGCATGGTTTTCTTCTAATCCCAATTTTATTAGTGATGAGTGCTGTTTTGCATTATACATGGAAAGCTACTCCTGTTTAAAAAGAGGCATTTTAAAAGTACAAATCACTTTGAACATTTCTCGAAATATTTTTTTGATATGCTGTACTCGCCACAGCATATATGTATCACAAGGTCAATCTTGCGTACCAGGTTAGTATACACAACATGCATGTGTTTCTTTCTCGCCCATTCTTTCTCTCCTTTATTAATACAGCAGGATAATGTCGTAAAAAAAGTAGAAAGACATACCAATATAATTTATATTAAACTTTAGTTTTTTATTTTATTTTTTTCAATGACTTTCATTTTTTACTGTTATCCCTGTTATTAACAACTAAAAAAAATGTAATCAAAGCGCCAGTTTGATTGAAAACAAATTTACACAGCCACACCTGACATCAATCTTTAATAGTCAAGTCATGACCAATAAAAAAATATGAGCTTAAAAGGAGTCAAACTCAATCGCTTAAAACATACCATACCGTCATATTTTACGCGTCGTATCTTGATAGCAGATTATCAACCCACCCTTTTTTGACATTTTTTATCTTGTTCAGAAAATCAAAAGCTGCTGCCAGAGCCTCGATGGTATTTTTAACATCGTTGCCTATAGAGGTACCTTGGACTAAGTATAACGATAAGAGCTTATCACTTTCCTTCACTTTGAACAATGAAATCTATTGTCAACTACATAGATTGACCTTTTTGAGTAGAGCAACATAAATATATCGTCTATTTGAATAACATGAAATTTAGCGGACATCTGATCTTAAACTTGGAAACTTTGCTTATCTGTGCCCTGAATGGTCATAAATTTAATTCATTTCGCATGATTATGAATGAAATACCGTCATTATATTGATAGTCATCAAATCAAGATCCATTAGCTCACTCAAATGTGAAAATCGGAGATTGAGTTTATTTTTGTTTATAATGTGAATAGTTGTACTATTGTAAAAGGCCAATAATCAAGAGCACTTTTTCCAAAAAAAAAAAAAGTATTCACTTATACTGTCGGATTATTATTTAAATCATAAAACTGATTGAGCAATCCAATCATTCCTTCCCCTCTATTACTGGTCTCTCCTTCTTCTTCCTCTTGAAGCATCCTAGTATTCCATCTTTGGCTTTCTTCATAAGACTCGCCCAAATTGCTGGGAATAATATCAGGTACACCATATTGGTTCAATCGCATTGGGCTCGAGGTTTCACTGTCGTTGTAATCAGGCTCATTTCTATCCGGGGGAGAGCTATTCATAGCATTTGGAACAAATTGGGAAGTACCTGGAAAAGCAGCAGCAGATGACGAAAGGTATGTTCCGGGATGGTAACTACTAGAGTATGAAGACTGTAACATTCCATCTTTTATACTATCACTTTGTACTTGTTCATCCTCTTCTTCTATTCCTGTAGAGTTCATATTTGGTTTTTGATTCTTAAATCTTGCTAGTCTCGACAAATACATTGAGCCTGCCATGTCAGTAGGTTCCCAATTAGGGTTATTTGTCTATATACAATTCAGTATGAAATTATTTCATCAACAGAAGAAAAAGCCCCCTATATTTACCTTGAAATTGAGAAAGCTTTTTTCCATTTTGCCACCTTGGCTCAAATAATAATCATCGTCAACGACGGCCCCAGGAACACCATATTTTACATTTCCGTGTCTTTCAAAATCAAACTGAGCAAAGCTACACACATAGCCCAAGTCCTGGACATGTACAGTAAACTCTCGAAAAAAGTTGACAATTTGCTCTGCACTAGTAGGTAGCGATAAGCAAAGTACTAATGGGGCAAACACTACACTTAATAGCTCTTGTAAAAAAACAGCCACTTTATAATCAAATAATTCGCAGAATTCACCACGAATCTTTAGGATGATACAACATAAGCATCAGTATATATATATGTATTTTGGTACATAGAATAGCTTACTTGATCTGTGTGCAACTTGTGTCTCCAAGTACTTGGCAAATAATGTGTATGCTCGACCACCTGCTTTAAAAGTTTTTCTGGCTCAAATACCTGGCTTTCATCTGGAATCATGCCTCGTGTCACCGCAAATATAGTACCTGTAATACCCAAGAAAAATAGAACAGTGCCATTTGGTACAATCTCGAAACTTAGCAGGGCTTCCGAGTCAAATAACGAAAACAATGCTAATACGCCTGCGAATGATCCAGCAATAAAGCTAACAAATCTATATATATATATATTTATAAGAATCCGGCTAGCATAAGAATCATAGTAATCGTAATAATATTACCTTGCAAAGAGGACAGTCTTTTCTTTCGGAAACTGATTAATGTAAAGGTTTGCAGGCTCATAACTCTGGCTAATACGAGTACGAAATAGATGCGGAAGTTCGTTAAATTCACGGAATTTCCACTTTGCAAAAGGAGTGTAATTTCTGGATCCAATTTCACCTGGATTTTTATGATATTCCTAAATGATAACAGTTGGCAATATATAAATATATGATGGTAATGGCTATGACTTACCTCAAAGTATCTAAAGAAGAAGAAGAACAATAAATAGCCAAAGATAAAGGGAGACAGCAAAAAATTAAGCAACCCCATAAATATAAATCTACGCTTTAGCCTATTATTCCAGCAGCAATACTAGTTAGTATACGATAATACCAAACATCAACCATACTGACCCTGCTACCAACAAGTGTTTATTCTTTTCTTTCAAGAATCTTTTCCTAACCTGACCCCTCTGATCAAACACAAATCCGAGCAAACAAAAGGATAGATTCCACTCGAGATCCTTTGTAAACACATGTCTGTCACGTAATAAAGGTAGTGGTATCGTGATATTAAGAATATCTTTGTTGAATAATGCGATTAAATAATTCTCCTTTCTCATGATTCGACTAGCAACATCATGCTCTGTCAGCCGAATTGGTGACTGTTCAGCTGTATTTGGATTTGTTTCTCTAATAGAGATTATACGATCAAGAACAGTTTGCCATGATACGGTTTGCATATCTTGCTGTTTGTTTGTGAATGGTTAGAAAAAACAAAAAATGACCATTACTAAAAAAGGCAATTCTTACATCTGGTATCTTTAATAAATGGGTGTAAAAGTTGTGCATTTCACGCAAGGCAGGCAAGTCGGTAACAAAGCGATAAGCTTGCCATACCCACCATATGATGAATATGAGTAAGAATAGAAATTTTGTTGTTGATAATCTTATTTTATAAAAAGTCAGTGATGCTTTAGGCGCAGTAAATCCAACTATATAAACCTACTTTGATATACACTGCGGTTCAATAACTTGGCTTAATTTATGATGCGATGGGATTTCAGAGTAATTCACGCAGCCAACCAAAAAAGTAGAAAATACAATCATAAATACAAGAGTCCTAAAAGAAGCATATTACTATTACTATTATTACTCGTCATAAATAATAACAAAGAAACACTTGCATCAAGTTCAGCAGTCTGGCCAGTAATATACAATAGAGACCTTTTCCCTGAAAGTAATCATACACTCTTTGGAAGAAATCATCCATATTTTCAACATTTGCCCACCTCCACATGGTTCTATCATAAACAGAAACATGCTCTCTTGTTGATTGTTGCTCTGTTGGGCTGGTATGTCGCTCAATCATCAATGACGACGGTGCTTCAAGGGTATCTTCTTCTTCGTCTTCGCCGTTAGAGGATATTGATCTATCTCTTGGTGCAAAGTCAAAACGGTGTGCTGTATAGCTTGAACGGTCATGAACAGCATCCAATGTGTATTCATCGTCGTCAGAATAATGAGACGAAAGTAATCTGGAGTTAGACATTCTAATTGCTTTTGTAATAAAAACACCGTATCACTTGTTCTTTTTGCTTATCGCTAGATATATTATGTATTATTTGTTCTTTCGTACAAGTGAGTAAAAAGAAAACAAGAGGGGGAAAAAAACACAAAGTTGATGATATCTTGCAAGACAAAAAAAATAGGAGTTTCGGAACATGAATATTTTTGTAAATATGCACACACGCTCAAGTGATATCTCTCTCAGTTGGGATTGGCTGGTTTGAACAATGGTGACTGATCATAATCCTTGTTGTTCTTTTGAAAGTCCTGCCTATATATTGCTTCCTAAGTTTGATAAATAGAAAAATTGGTCATTCTTAGTACGTAATGCCTGCCCCAAGCATCAACTCAATACAGTATAAGGCTGCACACGGCTTTTCTGCACAGAGAGCGCTTTATTTACTTGCGAAAGCTTTAGCGTTTTCTTTAGAGGTTTAAATGTTGTGAGTTCTACATAAAAACTGGCATATAGCACAGTATTTCTAAAGTAATGATAAAAATTATCGGTTTGATAGAAAGGCAAGCCATAGCTCCTCAAGTAGTTTTAAAATGAATAATGATGTAATGATAGATGTAAACCTTTATCTGTGTAAGATTGTAGTTAGGATCTCGAGAGCTTTTATGTAGCTTGAATAAAGCTCTCTATTCATTCAAGAACCAATTAGTACTACTATATAAATTGAATCCACAGTGCTTAGAATAAATGCTCCTCAACTTGTGGCTTGAAATTCATTTAAATATGTTCAATCACATTTGAATGTGTTTGAGTTCAGAAAAGGTTTTAAAATCTTTCAAGTATATTCGAATCCGTTTTAATAATACTTTATTGGCAAAACTAAAAACAAAAAAGCTCAAAATGTGTTTTGGTGCATCTGAATTATGCTATCTTCTATACAAATGCATTTTAGCACACTCAGTGCTTCAATATACTCAAATGTTCAATGTGTAATTCAATTTTAGGATGGCGTCGCCGACTAATATACATCCCGGTGTTACTCACTGCAAATTTAAATCGTCTACAACATTGATCTCAAATCATAGTACAAATTATTGCTCATTCAACCACAGCCCATTTATGATTTATGATGAACAGTAATTGGATGGTAGAGCTTACAAATAAGACCTCCATTCACCATAGTGATTCGCAGAAAGGGGTTTTGTGTCACTTTATCACTATTATTATTTTTTAATTTCCACTCTGTATCATTTAAAAAAGAAAAATGGATCTTATCCTCCCAAGTCTTATTTTTAAGTTGGATGTATATGTTGATAACATCCATTGGTTTGGTTATTCGATTGAATTATACATACAATCAATATAAACATGCAATGATTTTCACTTTCGTATGACTCCATTAAAAGTATGGCAAAATCGTCATTTGTGACACCATGAAAGAACACAAAAAAAGATTGAAGATATATTTGTTTACATATAAATAACTCTATAATGGGCATTCCAAGAAATATGAAAAAATGAACATACGTCACTTCGAAAAGTTTTATATAGGTCTGTTGAAGCAATGAAGAGGTAATAGTAAAGAAAATAAAGTATTTACAAGTATTGGGGATGGAATGAATATTAAAATATATGAATAGTACGGTCATTGCGAATGAAGTGACTATGGATAACTCTAACTGATTATAAACATATACTTTGATATATAGTCTCTTGTTTCTAATTTGCAAATCGGCACCAAAATTCATGGCTACATAAATTACAAGATATTTTAAAAAAAAATTATACATCCTGCATTCGCTTTTTTCTTTACCTGAATATAGAAACATTAACACCACAACATGAACAAAAACTGTGACTAAGGCTGCAAACTGGAGTCTCAGACACCTCTTTTACGGTAAAGCTCTTAACAAAAGACTTGAAATTCATTGGAGGCAGTTTGTTTTTGTAAATATATAATTACAAGACTATTATTGTAGCTTGATTCTAGAGGTGGAATAAAAAAAAATAAAAAATAAAAAATAAAAAATAAAAAATTAAGAGTGGAAGAGAAGGAAACGTTCCTGTGATATTTATATTTTTTTACGATCAATCGAGATGAAGTCATTTTACCAAAAGCGGTAAAAATACAAATGTTACACAATGACACGTTATTTTTGTAATTGAAAATAATAAAACATGGCATCTTTTATTAAGCAATATCATATTTATTTACATCACTTATATTTCGATTATATATAATACCCAGTATATCTATGTATAAATATCCATTATTTTTCTATAGAATTACTCGATACCAACGGAGCTTCGGGTGTCATTTTCTATGTTTTCTCCATCATTCAGTTTAGTTTTCTCTTGTTGCTGTGCTTCATCATTGTTTTCACCCTTGTCGAATATTTGTTTTATTAATGCTTGATCCTTTTCTTGTCGTTGTTTTTCAATTGCTTCTGCACCACCAGTTTTCTTCAGTTTATTGCAACCAACAAAATCAGATAATTCATCTTCAAAAGCGTCAATGCGTTGAGAGAGTTCAAGCGCACGCATCTTCTCTGCTTGAACCATAGCTTTAACACGTCGATTGTGGTCAACGTGAATATTGGAAACCTGTTTCATCACACTTGTCATCCCTTCAAATCCCTCTTCAATGGGTGCTCTGCGAAATTCAACGCCGTGGTATTGCTGTTTACGCTCCTGGATTTCTGAAATTTTGGCCAATTGGTCTAAAACCTCTAGTAAAGAGTTGTGGTCCTCCTTCAAATCAACAAGTAGGGCTTCTTGATCTTTTAAAAACTGTTGCTCGTTCACGATATCCTGAAGTTCGGTCTCCCATGTTTTTTTCCATGTTGGTTTGAATGCTTTTATTTTGCCAGAAAGATCATCCATCTCCTGTCCAAGTATCGTTGATTCCTCTTCACAATGCTTTAGTTGAGCCTTCGATGGTCTACAGCGACGTTGCGTCACATCTAGTTTGATTTGGTCAATTGTATCTTGAAGTTCTTCTAATCGAGCAGTGATGGCAGTAGCAGCGTTTCGTGTCGACTCTTTTGCTTCCGTCATTCTGATTCGATCCGTATTTACTTTATCATTTTTGGATTGTACAAGAGATATAGAACTGTCTTGACTGATGTTTAGGTTTTTGCTTTTTTCCCTCATTGTATCAATCAAACTATTGGTGTCCCCTCTAAAGTCTTGGTAAACTTTTGTCAGTTCCGTCATTTCAAAGCGTAGATTCTCTATTTCTTTTTTCTGTTTCTTTAATGCTTCCGGGGGTATACATGTAGTAAAAGTAGCATTGGTGGTTACAGCATTTTCTTGGAGCTTTATAGTTATCTTTTCTATTGCTTCCTCGAGTAAATCTCTTACTTGGTTGGTCATTGGTGGATTCGATTCTATGGGACCCGAAAAATGTTGTTAATTTTTAGTTGGTAACACGAAAATGATATAATGCGTGTTCTATGTTGTTCTATTTTATTCTAGCACACCTTACCTTTTACTGATAGTATAGAATAAGGTTTCACGTCATCCATGCTTTCAAGCTCATAATTTATATTGGAATTAGGGTCCAGAATGTAGATATCTACAGCGACAAGCCCGGAAAACCTGCTGTGAAACACATCCTTCAATCTTGTTAGTGACACCTGATCTTTTGGAAGTATAACTTTCTTTATTTTATTTCCTTTTTGTATATAAAATGGAACGGTTTCTACTAATATCAATTTCGTTAATATGTTGTCATCTATAACATTGTATTAGATTAATTAGAAGCATGTTTGGTTCTACCTGCTGTCTCGTTTCGTTTATAGTCGTCGTTATTATTTGATTTACTATTGGGAATGGATGATGGAGGTGGTATATCATTTATTCCAAGTGGGAAGTGCGATAACAACGAGGTTCTACGAACGGATGAGCGTCTCGCTAGATTTTCTTGCAAGTTTAAAGCATCTAGAGCATCTTTTGTGGAAGGGTCGTTTATATCAAACTCGTCAATTTCATTGTCTTTTATATTTTCTTCATCTATATCCTTATCCCGATTGTCCTCTTTACTTTCTTCTTGACTGAAATGCTCTTTTTTTACAGAAATTGGAGATTGAGGAGGTATGCTCTGATCCAGAAGGCTCTTACCGTTATGATGATAGGGATGATGAGGAGATTCTGTGGAGGAGGTAGGAGTAGGTAAAGGAAAAATAGTGGATTGGTCAGTACTGCTGAGTTGATGTGTACGAAGAGGTGAGAGATTTTTCGGGTCCTGCTTTTGTTGTAGAGCTTGTTGTCTATTATGTGTATCTTCTAATCGCTCACGTAATTTTGATTGCTTTTGTTTTAGCCCATGTAGCAATTTTAAAATGGTATCTCTTATAACTGGCAAATGGTCTTCTAGTGTGGCTGAACTGGGCTCTTTGGATAACGTTGCTTTTAAAGACGAGTAAAGATCATCTGGCAAGTGAACCATATCACTATTCACAGAATTGTTAATTATACAGATACACGCTTTTTTTTTATATTATTATTATTATTATTTATCATTATGAATCAGTCCTTACTCCATTGATAATTGGGCAGATTCAAAAGCCCTTGCAGTATTAGCAAAATACACTTCTAAAACACAGTATTCGTCATACACCTGCGTGTCCAAAGCCTTTCCCGATGACCATGCGGTTAATGTTTCAAGCAATTTTTTCGTTGACATTAGTAAGCGTGAAACGCTTTGCTCAATATCTGACATCTGTAACACGTTGAGAGTAGTTTTATTTTAGAAAACACTAGAAATATATCCGCTCATTTATTCTTACTGGTACATTAACAGGTTGGTTTGTTGGTACTGAAGTTGAAGTTGATAACGACGTATTTGACATAAAAATGAAAAGCTAAAACAAGATAACAATATATGTAGTGATAAGAAACAGAAAAGAAAAGAAAAAGAAGCAAAAAAGAAAATAGGAAATAGAAAAAAAAAAAGGTCTGTGTGTTATTTAATTATTGTTAAAAATCGACTGAACTTAAACATTCCTCTCAATGAGCGGGCTTCAGAAAATACAAAATGAGATTTTATTTGTTATATGCATGTATGTGTGTATAAGATTTTTTATAAAGAAATAATTGCAACATCATTTTCTATCTAGCTATGAATGGTAGCGTTTTGAGGAACAATGGTAAACGTGCGATGTGTATAAAGTTTAGAATCACAGCGTTTGAAAGGCGCTATTTTACTATTGCATTAGTAAACATAGTTTTTTTAATATTTCAATATTATGCTTACCAGTTCCATTTCCAGCTTTAGAGCAAAGATATGTTGAGCTAAAAATATATATATATATAAAAAAGAAGAAAGAAAGATAGAATATGTGGATCATTTGCATTATTAATCTTTTTGTTATCCTTAATTACAACAATCAAATTCTACTTACTTTCCACCAACTGACAAAGTATAAGTGCCAGGTGCAATATTATCAGGAATGATCCATATAGTATGTATTGAATGGCGACCTTGTGGACCTTCTTTCCAAGGAGATGCGGGAAAACCACTGGTTGTATCGTTGCTGCCATCATGCTTTAACGAAGTAGACGCTGTCCAAAGCTTTGTCATCCCGATAGTCTTTACTATTTAAAAACATGAAAATCAATACATGTTTTTCAAATGGATCAGTTAATGTATGGTCTATCTACCTTTATATCTTATATCCACAATATCCTTTGGGTGATATATGCCTCCTTCAGGTGGCCCATAAACAACAATTTGATCCGCAAAAACCTTATAAATAAGGGATGTTGCCACCAGTAACAAGAAAGTAAAGTTCTTCATGTTATTTTTTTATATATTAAAGTAATTGTATTAAAGCAAGTAAAAAACAAAGTAGAGAGCAATTGTGAAGGCTTTTATATAGTTGCAATTTTGACCCTTTTTTCGGGGGTTCATTATTAAATAAGAACGAATAGAGAACGTTAGC
>VCJK01000835.1:6942-17076 GCA_024139485.1 Backusella psychrophila | reverse complement strand
AATAAAAAAAAAAAAAAAAAAAAAAAAGTAGACAATACCAAAATAACTCGCAAACTTACTTTCTCTAACATTTAAATATAAAATATTATGACTGATAGGCCCAGGTACATTTGATATTGAAAGAAAAGACGGCAGTATATTTTCTATCCAGCATGCGCTTGATGGTCTACCCTTTATGCATCGATTTGTCATATCCGGAAAGGATCAAACTGTCAAATACAATTCTCGCTGTTTAGTAAAGTCATTCGAAACCGGTATAAAGATGGGCGAAAAGAAGGAATTTATTTTTTTTGGCTACTGTCCACGGTTCTCTTTTTTGGATTGGCTCCTTAGGTTTATCATTCGTATTGATCAGCTCATTATTCGACCTATAGTTCCAAGTCAGCAAGCACCAGATTTCCAGGCAGTTGGTGTTACTGCTACACCTAATTATCCAATTCCTTCTCATTACCGCACCACTGGAAAGAACGAAAGGATTCTAGTGTCTAAAACAGATGCAAATACACTGCAAAAGATAAACCCAGAGACGTTAGGTAACAGTGATGTATATTGATACATGTGCAAACAAATAAATACTAATGCCAAAGAAAAAAGCTCCAGAGAAACTATTTTCATATGGAGACTATGATAGTACCCTGACAGACCCCTTTGCAGTAGCACATCACCAATTTGATAAAAACACAAAAGAGACTTTTAATTTGACAGTGGCGTTTGCACCTGTTCCAAGAATAAAGGTATTCAAAATATCAGAATCCGGTAAAACAACAACTCTCGCAAATATTACCCACCGCAAAGATCAATGCGGATCCCGCATTCATCCAGCGTATATTCACTCATTTTGGCTGACTGAGAACTATATTATTATCCCGGAATCGCCTTTGTTTTATTCTGAAATGGGATTGAATCTGCTGTTACACGGAAGTGCTTTATCATGTATGAAATGGAAAGGGCAAGACCCCACCTATTTTCATGTAATAAGCCGCCACAATGGAGGAGAATTGGTTGCCTCGATTCCCACTCGTAGTTTCTTTCAATTCCACAGTGCGAATGCATTTGAAAGAAAGGACGCAAATGGTAACATTATTCTGTCATTGGACTGTGTTTCATTTCCCGACGGTAATATTGCGTATCAACTGCACGACCTTGGTTTACCCAAGAAGGGTTCCGATCCTATTGTAGACGCAAGGAAAACGCAATATCATGGAGTAACCCTTCCACCCGATGAACGTACATGCTTTGGTGATCTTGTGCGATATGAATTGAATATCACCTCAAAGACATTCCAGCAAGAGATACCCTTGGTACACAATATAGAATTCCCTCGCTTTAACCAAGAATTTATGTTTAAAAATTACAAGTATTTGTTTGGCTGTCAACTTGATTTGCCATCAAACAAGTCCAAGCAAGGCGCAGGTATAGTCAAGGTTAATCTACACGATAAAACAACCATAGCTTTTCATGAGAGTGGACTCTTGTGCGCCGAGCCTATTTTTGTGAAGCGACCTGAGGGTGTCTTGGAAGACGATGGCGTTGTCCTTACCTTGGCCAACGGAAAGGAGTGCTGTTACTTGCTTATTTTAGATGCAAAGGACTTGAAAGAATTATCACGAATTCAAATTGGCACTTGGACAGCAATTACATTCCATGGCTCATACGTTGACCATGACTTTAAGTCGATTAGCATCAACTAAAAAGATATGCATGTTATATTATATTGTATTGTATTATATTGTATTGTATTGTATTTTTATTTATTAATAAACACAGGAAAAAAAAAAGGCTATTCATCGTCATTATCACTAGCATCATCATTTCTTGATTCCAATCCCTCTATAAAACCATCAGAATCAGATTCACTCTGTTCATCTTGTTCTTTTTGTCTAGACTTCTTCTTTTCCAATTTCTTGAGCATATTCTTGGCCGAGTTGAATACGCCCTGTGTTGCTGCACCACAAGCAAAGCACTTTGGCGACTTTTGGTAATTCTTTAGTGCACATTTTTCACAAAAATAATGGTTACAGCGAGTAACAACAGGGTTATCAAACACCTCTCTGCATATAAGACAGGCAAACGGCAGCTCTTCATCCGAATCATCGTCCGAAGATATGGCATATTGATTGGCATCAGAACTACCAAATTGTGTCTTACTTTTCTGTGCCTCTTCCCATTCCTTTTCCAACTGCCAACCAGTCTTGTAGTCGCCACGATCGTGAAGAAAGATACAAGAATCTCCATAACCGCAAAAACCCGTTTCTACAAAAAACCAAGTACCCTTTAAGTTAGTATCAACATCAAAGAATGACGCCTTCTATCCTACCTTTATAATCCTTACACACATCTGGCTGATAATCAAATCGAGTAGTGGCTCTCAAGTTGGCTGGCGCTCTTTGTGGGCCCACTTGCATTTTAGCATTCATAACGTCCTTTTTGGGTCCTGCCATCTTTTTTGTTGCTTCCTGTGCTTGTAACTCCCATTCTGTGTCGTAGCGAGTTGCATCGCTCTTTTGTAAAGTAGTTGATTTGTCTGCAGAGTATTGTCCACCAAACAAAGCATCCTGTTCTTCGTCCTCAGCGTCATCTCCATCATGTCTATTGCGTTTTTTACGTGTGCTTTGTACAAAGGGATTGCTTCCAGTCTTTCGATCTTTTGTTACGACTTGGGATTCAATTTGATCTTGGTCTGAATCATCTTGGTCGGATTCCTCCTTCCTTCTTGTTGTAGGTGCCTTTCGTTTACGAATATTTTTGTTTGTAGAACGCTTTTTAAAGAAAGTAATGGGTTCGCTTTTATCACTGATGGCCTCTAAATTGCTTGTGGAATCGGTCATTTTAATAGTACTTTGAGTGAAAGAAACACATGGAAAGGCAAAGTCGTCGCAGCTCATTATCTTGGTAAAATATCGCAGTCACGATTCTGGTAGTCGCAATTGATTTGTCAGAACAAGGTGATGTATAAGATTCTCTAGAGTGCAAATATATTATGTTCTACTTGCTTGACCAATTGATTTTGGCTCAGATGGTCCCACCTCTTCCCGTTCAGACTTGTTTTTATTTATTTTTCTTGGATATCATTTCATGCACTACACTTTTCACTACAAATTAAATTAGCGTAATATCTAAGCCCAAATTTCTTAAATAGATTGTGGTTTTATATCACTTGTTTTATAAGTGTTATATACTTGTTTTCGCTTCAAATAATACGAGTGAATGCTGTCAATCTCATTTATTCATGAGTGTAATACAGCGTCATTGATTAAAAGCACTCCTTATTTAGTATATTGGTGTTGTATATAAATAGATCATACTAATAAGGAGGAGAACGATGCTTTGATTGTTTTATGCAGCGTATATCGAACGGTGGAACTGTCTTGACCGCAACCAGGCTCAGCAGCGATACGGAAAAATATTAAGCGAGTACCTCAAGTCTAATCCTACCCTTTACAATGGAATACACGTTGAATATAAAACATGGACAACAAGTGCTAATTACTTGCGCTGTTGGAAAGATCGACTTGACGATATTATGCTTGTTAAAGTAGACTTGGGTTCAAAAGAGTTACTGAGTGACACGACTGGTCATCAGATTAAGTCTCTTCGATCTCACCACGCCGAAACTAGTTCCCAAGCAGGCCCAAGTACTAGATCGCAAACAGTCTCGTCATCAAGTTCGGATAGTTCAAGTTCAAATGGATCTCCTCCTACCAGCCGTGATTCTCCGACTTCATCTGGTGCTGGTCCAAATGAAACAATACAAGTCACACGTTTATCACATCACCATCTCTCACAAATCAAGAAAAGATAAAAAGAGAAGCTATAACGCTTGAATTACTCACTCTGGCCATCAAGTTAAACTACGGACCAAAGCGATTATTAATGGGAATGGTGAATCTGTAAGTTGAATGCAAAGATGGATAAAATTTTATAAAAGGATTTACTAACCCTATTTTGGTTTGAATCAAGTATAAACAAATTGCCAAATACACCCTTAAATGATTACAAGCAGTCCAGTGAAACAGAGCTCTAGAGTATCTACTTTGATCCAATGTTGACTTATACTATTTCAGACCCTGAACGATACATGTACCTCCGATGGACAGACGCTATTCCTAGTGAAAATGGAAAGTCCCGGCCAGATGCTGTAAGCAGCGAAAAAACTCAACTGTCATTTGGAAACAGTTTTAAGTTTGGCCAAGCTAGGATCCAACAAGGATCAAAAAGCAAACTTTTATGTTTGGATACTCTCCACTTGGCTACCTTTACCAAAAACGCGATTGATATCAACAACCTTGACCGTGCTCTCGGATTCCAAATCCATGGTAAATTATCTGAAAAGAGAAAGAGAAACAAAGATACTAACATGTTGTGTACATCTAGGATTTAATGTCATATTCTATTTGAATCAAGTTGTTGCAAAAGGAGTGTATTTATTCAAGGAAATAGCGCATGCCTGCTTCCCACAGTTATTAGAGGGTTTGCCATCTTTCTTTACCCTCCTCAATATTCAAAAATTACTCGCCGTCAATGATATTTTCTGGAATATTTGCAAAGAATCCTCTCATCCTGAAACTTTCCACTCAAGATATAAGCAAACACAATCAAGTTTGAACTCTTTTATATATTCTAGTCAAGATAGTACTCAAAAATGTGTTTTACGATTCGGCCAGTAAACTTTCTGGGTTTTTTTTATAGCATGTATTTATTTTTTCTACTTTTTAATATTCTCACTGTATATGATATCTCATCCATTAACTATCCCAACCAGCTCGATATCAGGTTTTATGTTTGATATAATAATAAATAGCTATTCATTAAAAACCCCTTATTCAAAAAATAAACGCTGCTGAATAAATGATACCATCAACACTTTCGATTGATATATAAATAATTTAGGTTGGTCTGCTTCGTGCAATATCTATGAGTTGGCTTTATAACAATATCAGAAATGGAACTTTATAGATTACGATAAATATACAGTGGTACCTCGATAAACTCACATTTCGATATTTTCCAAGTTTTCTTCACCGCTTCACTATTTTTGCTGGTTAGTTTCAATGTCCTTATGGAGATACAAGTCGTTACCAAATTAAGTTTAGATTAACCTGTCAAAATTACACACTATAAAAACAATGGTTAGATTCCTTATCCATGTCTATTCCTGCGTCCATGTCTCTGTTTTATGCTTATGTGTATCTGTATAATTATTGTTATCGAGGAGGGGGGGGGGAAGAAGATATAGATATAGATATCCGTCCATTTTAAAAAGCTCTACAGTATTCTACTGCTTATCTTAGAAAAGCAATACCATCATTCATTCGTCATCAAATAATAGGATGGAAACTATTTGTACGAAAAATTAAACTTAGTATATGAGATATGGCGTTTGAAAGTTTAACCTACATATTGTTGTTTACTTTAAGCGTAAACTGTGTGAAAATACTCTATAAATAACTCATCATTGTTTTCAATGAACGCATTAAAATGTATCACGTTAGAGTCACGAATCAGCATATAAAATAGGAAAAAAGTGATATCTCTGATCTGATCGTAGATCTTTGATAATCCTCATGACATATCATTATGGATAAGTATTGTTTATATTGTACACATGGATTATTTTACATTATAATAACAAACATAGGGATAAAAAATAACAGTGAAAAAAAGGGGCTACATATGATATAGTACAAATATATTATTATATAAGATAACTTTATATATACATGAATAATTTAAAAACAAGGATGGTTAAAATAAAGTCAACGTGACTGAACCACGAATTGATGCCTTGAGTTGAATATCTGCATCAAGGTTTAGGTCAAGTCGTAGCCTGAGGGCCCTACTGTTGGAGGAACCTTCTTCGGTTGCTAGTTCTGGAGGCTTTTTTAATCTCGATGCATTTCGCCGTAATTTTTCTGCTTGCTGCTTTGCCAACTCTTGCTGCTCGTCGACAACTGTATTTTTTGTCTCTTTCGTCTTCTTCTTTTTTGTGGTACCGTCTTTTGATTTTTTGTGATGTTTTTCCTTTAGTGTTTTGGACTTTGTTTTGGTAGGCACTGATTCTTCCATAAATTAAAAGTAATAAATGTAGGGGAAAACAAAAGAAATGTAATATTTATTTTTCTATTTTATTCGATTATAATGTATTGGCGTCATTCCTCATTTTTACCGGCTGTACTAATTTATAAAAATTAATTTCAAGTGAAACAAAACCACAGATTAAGTTTACTGTGGATTTAGTCATTTTTCATGAATGGAAAAACAATTTAAAACTACGTTATGTTTTGTGATGACTGACTTTCAGAGCATTACGTGTGATGAATGTCATTATTTTTCTTTCATCGATTCCATTGTAGTGGACTAAACCATAAATCGCATTTATTTTTTGAGATTTCTATTGTTCTTTCATTCTTTTGTTTAATTTTACAAGTAAAAAATACAAAGACAAGAAAACATGGCATCATCCGGTCAAAGAAACAAGTCTGGCAGCGATAAAACCAATCGCAAAGCCAATCGAAACTCACAAGTTACTAATGAATCCAAAACAGAACGTATTAACAAAGACGAGGAGGTCGTTGACAATAAGCAGTCCGGTTCCCCTGAAAAAAGTAATAAGCATAAGGAATTACAGAAGAATGAAAGCGATGAAACCGAAAAAGAAGAAAATGTACCACAATTAAAGCAGGATGTAGAACAAAAAAAGACGCCCAAAGAAGAACAGAAAGTAAAGAAGGAAGAAACTGAGGATATAGATGGAGATGAGAACGAGAGCGAGAGCGAGTCTGAATCTGACGAAGAAGCCACTGACTCTGAAGAAGAAACCGATAGCGAGTATGGGTCTTCTGAAGATTCTTCTGAGGAAGAAACTGACTCTGAGGAAGAAACAGACACTGAGACAGAATCAGAGACAGATTCCGAGGAAGAAGATCTACCTGCAAAGCTACTGAAAAAGAAAAAAGGTTTAGGCCAAGCTGGCGATCTAGTTAATGGAGCAACCGATACCGTTGGAAATACAGCCAATGGTGTAGCTAATACTGCAGGAGGTGTGGCGAAAGCTGCTACTGGTCGTAGTCAAAAGCCTTTGAGTTTACGTCTCGATCTCAACCTTGATGTGGAGATTGAGCTGAAGGCTCGTGTACATGGTGATGTAACTTTAGCTCTTTTACGTTAACCCAAACATTTTTGTACTGTCTTTTATCTATTTTATCATTATTTATAATAAATACAACTTCAAATATATTTATATTTCTCCAACCAACTTATTTGTATCAGTGATTAGACCCAAGTGAGGCTTCAAATGTGGTAACGAATGCCATAGCAAATTAATTGCCGTTGATATATATTTGATCGTTTTCTATCAAATATAACATTAAGTACATTCAACAATATGCAAGGATGTAAGCACTTTTACACAATACTCCAAATGTCCAGGAACATCAACTTATTATTACGAATTAACAATGAACTTTACGTTTTCCTTTTTACAAGTATCATATTTAAAGAAAATATATGTACCTATCAGCAGTAATATACATGATTGTGGCAGATTGAATCTTAATTATTTATTAATTAAATATTTATATCTTTATTATCGTTACTAGTGCAGTCAACATTAATACAAAAAAAAATAGCCAAGGCATCCTTAAGCTAACAAGGCCAACGTAACATCACCATGTACTCGAGCTTTGAGAGTAATTTCAACTTCCAGGTTAAGATCAAGTCGCAAACTAAGGGGATGGTCTGATCCAGCACCTCCACCAGCCTGTTGCCGTTGGGGCTGCTGCTGTTGACCATCAAGCACGCCATTGCCAAGGCCCTGTAGAGACTGTGTAGGGTCATTTTTAATTAAACCAAGGCCATCGCTGGATCTTTTCGATTTCTTCTTCTTCTTGGGTTTTGAGGATTTTTTCTTTGGGGGAGGGTCTTCTACAGATGACTCTTCAGATTCTTCATGCTTTTGCTGTTTCACCTTTGTCTTCTTCTCAGCTGCCTTTTCCATTTCTTTAGTAGGTGCCATAATAGTTACAGGTTCAAGAGTTAACTAATTGAAGAAAAAGAAAAAAGAAATGGCAGGTTTTTTTAGAACAACCTTTTAGTAACTTTTTTCTTTTTTTTTTTTCGAAAATAAAAAAAAAAGCAAATGTCCTTCAAAAAAAAATGACAGAAGAATGACTGCATAATTGTTCCTTATGCGTTTGTTTGTTGAATACAGTACTTGGCGTGCTTCCGGAGCTAATTGATTAGAAAATGCTATTGGGATATTTTTAGAATCTTATGATTACATCACGGAAGATCCGGATAAGAGAACAGGATGATGTGCATTGATCACCAGTCCAACTAAAATACATTGTTTTCTTTCCCAGATAAGGTCTTTTACTATTTTTAAGAATCGGTAATGGTCGAGACAAACCTAAATAGTATTTGATATTAGGAAATCGCTTAGATCCATCGCTTAGATCCATCGTTTCGATTGGAGCCTTTTGTTTTTGTAACATGACATCTTTTCAATTGAAACCGAGGTTCTCTGACATTTCCCACAAGGTAAGTAGAAAACACAATTTAGATTCTCGAGCTTCATGGCGGCAATTCAAACTATTCTTCTCTATACTTTTTTTTTTCCAGGTGAAAATTTACATTACATCATTTAATTTAAAAATTAATATTATATTCAAACTTGGAACAAATTATTACGATAAACCTTTTTATTTTATTTTATTTTTATTTTGCTCGTAAATCGAAAATACCATTTTTGACATGTCTGAAACGGCGGCTCAGGTAGAAACCAAAAAATCCAAGAAGCCTTCAAAGAAGCACATTGACAGAGATAAGCAGCTGCAACGACAGCAACAGAAAGAGCTGTTGCAACAGCAACAACAACAACAGGAACAGGAACAGTTGGCCCAGGAGCAGCAGCCACAGCAGCAACAGGAAGGTGGGAAAAGTAGCAAAATGCCAAGTCTTCGGTTAGACCTGAATGTAGATGCTGAAATCTATATCAAAGCTAAAGTACATGGTGATGTTACGCTATCACTGCTTTCGTAATACAATCGTTATAAAATACCGCTATGTAATATGATGTGTTTGACATTATTTTAATTTTTGAATATAATAAAGACTTGTGTAAACGAATTACCATTTAATTTTTAACAACATTTTACTTGATGAGAAATGACTGTTTTAATGTGTTTATTTTAATAGTAATTGAGCATCAAAACAAGTGAGTGAGTTTAAAATCAACTAAATCACAGTAATAAATATCTGTATGACAATATATAAGGGAGAGGGATAAAAATAAAAATCAGACAGATTTTAGTTACGAGGGATATGTATAGAAAAAGTAATTCCTTTTTTAGTTGCTTCGACTTTGATAACTATGTCGTCTTTGTCACCATCACTGATTCTAATGCCACCACCGTTACTAGTATCTTTTTCATCGCCATTAACTGTTTCTTCGTCTTCATTCTTCTTTTTTGGTTCTTCTTTATCCTGATTATCTTTTAATGGTGTAGTATTAAAATTGCCTGAACCCAACAATGCATCGCCGATTGGAAATTCAAATGAATGGTTGGTACCCTTGGTATCTGTTGATTTGTTATAGCTAGGCATATGTTGGGTAAAGTCACCAGCGTCTTCTTTGGCTTTTGGGTTGGGTTGGTTTACAGTATTATGATCCGGCAAAGCTTCTTTCAAGTCACTAACGGCGTCTTTTACAGAGTCGCTTAATTCCTCTCCTTGTTCTTCTATTCTTTGTTCAAGCTCCTGTAATCTCGATACAAGCTGGCGATTATACGCCATTATAGCATTCATTGTAGTTAACGCATCCGTGTCGCTATATCCATCGAATTCATTTTCAGAAGTATCTTCAGACTGTTTAGAATGGATAGATTGTTCAGACGAGTCCGGGTTTACAAAGGCATTAGGGTCATCATTTTTTAAAGAGCTGTCATTTGTTGATTCCGTATTAGCTAGTATTTTTTTAAGTGAGGCATCTTTGTTTTCTCCATTAGTGAAATCAGTATTAGCGGCCATTTTTTTTAAAAAAAATAATTAAACAGAAAAGGTGTAAGAAAAAAAAATAGCAATATCTCAACACATCAATTTACAATTGTTGATTAAAAAAATCACGCTATTTCCGGA
>VCJK01000834.1:0-12655 GCA_024139485.1 Backusella psychrophila | reverse complement strand
AAAAAAAAAAAAAAAAAAAAAAAAAAAAAAAAAAAAAAAAAAAAAAAAAAAAAAAAAACTCGATAGATAAAAGCTGAAAGGAAGGAGAGAAATGAAGGCTTTGATTGATCATTTATTATTTATGATTTGGCTGCAACAAGGGATATTCAATCAATATATTTCAAATACACAATCAAGGTTTTCATTTTGTGTGTGTGTGTGTTAAATTGTATTTTCCCCCCCTTTCATTAAGGTCCCCCTTTTATTTCGTTCTTTTCTCTTTCTCTTTTCTCTCTCTCTCTCTCTTTTTTTTTTGTTTATTTTTATATACCTTTTCTTTTTATACTTTCTGTATACTTTGCAACAATATGAGCGGTAAAGGCCGTTTAATACTATCAGCCTTGTTGATAGCAGCAAATACGTTTGTAAAAGCTCAACTTGGTGCAGTAGAAACAAATGTTCCTTGGCGAGCTGGGCACGCTTCAGGTACAAGATAGGACTTGATAAATTTGCGTAGTCATAGTAACAATAAATACATTTAGTTTACGAGTCACCCCATGTTATCGTGTATGGAGGTTCGCAAGATCCTAATGGCAACTATTCAAATTCACAACTACCGGGCACAGTTGATCTGTGGGCGTGGGACACACGGAATGGCTCTTGGTTTCATCCCACGCTTCAAGGTGGCAACATGTTGGGCCAGCTTGACTTTAAGGCAACAACACTACCGAGTTCTGGACAGCTACTTGCTGTTGTTGCAAACACAACAGGTGGCACAAGCACTGGAGTCTTGCAAAAGCTGGATACAAATAGCTGGTCATGGAGTTTTCCTACATCAAGTAACGTATGACACACCAATTTTTGTATATTTTGTTTCTTACAGAAAACTGAGCACTTGATTCTGACCTTTAATTTACATGATAATAATACTAATAATGACCTGATTTATACATAGATTACCAAGCATCTGCCCGTACAGTTGGACATAGCCTGCTAACCATCAACAACACGGTTTATAAATATGGAGGAACATCGGTCGACTCGAATGGGTTTGCAACGTCAGGCGGCATTCAAAACACACTGGCACTGATGGACGCCAGTTCGTTCCAATGGACGTCAGGTGCCAACGGAATGGGCCTCACCGACCATTCCACCTGCTACCTGAAGGCCTGTAACTGTCTTGTAACCTTTGGTGGAACATCGACTGGTAGCGCAACCGATGTGACTGATGTAGGTTGCAATTTTATTTTTATTTTATTTTTAAAAATAATATAAACTCTAATTTTGTATAGAATAATAAAAATTTCTAAAAATACATACACACACATTAATATATTATATTATATTATATTATTGTAGACGGTCATCACATACGATTTAACTAGTTCGGTATGGAATGTGCAAGGCCTTACCACCGCACAGACAGTGACACCAGGCGCAAGGAGATTACATACGGCCAATTGCCTGGATGACATGATGATTGTTTATGGCGGTGGAACAACAACACCCTTTGACTCTGATGTCTGGATATTAAATGCTACTGCTTATCCTGCTCTAATTTGGCAAAGAATGACAGTAGCGAATCAATCCAACGGTCCCAATTTACGCATGGGTAAGCACACAAAAACAGTAAACAAGGACAAATAAATAAATTAATACATAAACATAGGACACTCTTCTGTATTGGACGAGGCAAGCAAGAAACTGTACATTTACGGTGGCTGGGGCATGAGCTCAACTGATAACAACATGTATGTACTGGACATCAACAACTGGAGTTGGACACGTGTAGCACCAACAGGCTATCCGGCCGATGCCATGCCCAGCCTTACTCCATCTACGCCGGGAAATCAAGACACTTCCCATTCAAAGGCAAGCACAGGCACCATTGCCGGTGCAGCTGTGGGAGGCGCCATTGGTGCATTGATCATCATTGCAGTCATTGCGTTTTTCATCATCAAAAGAAAAAAAAGGATTAGGTCGTCCAAGGAAACAATTACTCAGGATGTAGATGAAAATATGAATGATTTGCAAAAGGACGACAATCCATTTTATTATAGCGGCGGCGGGTATTACTCTACAAGAGACGATAAACAGCATGACCAGCTTAACCATAGCTCAAGTAGCAGCAGCCATGCACTTTATCGCAAAGGATTCGGTCTTAATGGCGGTAGCACGCAGACATCTTTGGCTAAACGGTCTGAAATTGGAGATTCCGATAAAGTGGTAACGGGTGTCTTGGAGGCTCTGCCATCTGAATATGCAGGAACTACTGCCGCCACTTTGGGATCTCGCAGCCCACGTGAGTCGTTCCGTAATTCAAAGGTGCTACTGTCACCCGTCGATTGTTCACAGGGCCAAGTTCCCAATGAAATCACATCTCAGAAACCAAACGAATTCTCCATTCCTGCAGCACGCTTCCAGAACAGTAACAACACACCTATTGATCATCATTACCAGCAGCAACCTGATTCCATGGAAGTCTTGACAAGTATGACGACCAATGCCAGCAGTATGATGAATAACATTGGCGGTAAAATAAGATCAGTCCCTGTCACACACTCCACTGTTGACCAAGATGACAACTGGCCAGACTCGACATCTGTCACCCACCAAAACACGCCCATCCAATACATCTTGCCCAACTCGAATCAAATTGGCTCAACCACTTCAACACAGACCTGGGATACCAAGCACTTGGTCACGCATCATCAATACCCTTCCTCCACACTCAACATGCCAATTGCGCAAGCAGTGACACCGCCAACCACAAAGAGTAGCACACGTACCACATTGGATGCGCGCCAGCCAAATATTTATAATTCAACAAGTCCATTGGATGCCTTGGCTTCATTGGGTATTTCTCAAGAAAACCTAAACAGCTCCAGCTCAACCACGTCTGCACCTTTGAGTAGCACGCATGATGCAGCTCCATCCTCGACCTCGTCGTCAAACACTTCATCCACAACGCAGCATCAGCGATTCAAGACACTGGCTCCTCTTATTGCAATGTTACCACGCCGATACAAGGTCGATGAAAACCAATCTCCCATCATCGGACCCTCCAATAGCATCTTGTTTGCTACAAATGACCAAGAGAGACCCGTTGCCATCAAGAGCTTTGGACGACGTGAAGCATGGGAAAGGGAATGCCGCACCCTGATCAAATTAAAGTCCCCCTGCATTGTAGAGATATTGGAAGTATTAACAATCCAGCACGAACAAAATGACGATCAGGTGAAATATGTAACCGTCATGGAGCGACTTGACCAAAACCTACACTACTATCTCAAAAGAAACAGTAACCATGGTAGCATTGCACGCGACATTCTAAAGTGTCTGGAGTGGTGCCATGGCAACGGTATTGCCTTTTGTGATTTAAAGCCCAGCAACATCATGTACGATACAGAGCAGTGCAAGCTGATTGACTTTGAGGCAAGTCGCACCATTGACGAAGAATGTGTTGGTGTCATCACACCTCGTTATTGTCCCCCTGAAGTCGCCAGGGCTACCACGTATGGCCTTGAAGGCGCAAACGGCGTGGTTGCTACTGCCAGTGTGGATCTATGGTCCTTGGGATGTGTATTATTTGTAAGTGACCGACTATTTAGCGTGTAGTAGTAGTAGTAGTATCCATGTTTAACTCGTCTTGTTTATACAACAGGAACTTGAAACCAAAAAAGCACTCTTCTCTAATAATATGAAGGATGAAACAATATTGCACTTCATCTCCCATCCTTCACCTAGTACACCTATTCTCAATAATGGATTAAGATGGAACAATGACAAGGAGCTGGAAATCCCACAATTAGAAAAACTGATACCAAATCCAAGTACAAGACAGCTGATAAAGTCTTTACTTTCTCGTGATCCTGCAAAGCGTGGCTCATCCACTCAGCTTTTGGTAAGTTTTTTTACTATTACATCTTGTAAATCATTTCTTTACTGATATTCATATATATTATAGTCCCATCCTTACTTTTTATAATTCCCACCTGTTTATTATTCCAATACTTGTTAAAATAATAATGATAATAATGATGTTTACAATAAAAATAAAAATAAAAATAAAAATAGTACTACAACCACTTTGGTTTGTTTGTAGGCACTCTCACAAGATCTGTGTCAAACAACTCTATAAACTGTTCATTTAATAATCGCACCTTTGGTCCTGCATATCGCCGGTATTCCTCAAATATCGACGTCAAGTTCCATCTCTGTAGTTTTCTCAAACAACCTACTATGGTGCCTATATAACTGACAATAAGCACAAATGAAAACATTCACCCTCTGTAATTTACCCGTTCTATGTCTTCCTAAATTACACATAATCATCATTGGATAGTTGGAAGGCGTCAAGATCAAATCAAGTGCCTGCAAAACTGCTTCTTCAGTAATGGGATCCCAAGCATTGATGGAGGTCACTACGCCTAAATGGTGTATTTGAATCTCTTGGTCATCAATAAAGTCGAGACTGTATTGATAAAGGCGTTAGGTATTGCTGTAGTTTCTTTACTCTATACTTTACAAACGCTGGTTTGGTTCTTCTGGTGCTAGCCATGCAATCGTCTTTAGTCCAAGTTTTTCTAGGAATGGAAAGTTGAGTTCGTTTGGTTGACCCGAACGATAGAGATCCTCTTCAATCATTCCAAAGTTCTGATTTATATAAATAAGTTTTTTTTTTTTTTTTAATCAACACGCCAATTCTTTCTTTTTTATTATGATAAGGTACATACAACAGGTGGTATGAAGTGTTGTGAGCTCATTTTGTATTGTAAAAAAAGAAAAAGAAAGTAGCATTTTTTACATGTTTTTTTTTTCTTGCACAAATACTTTCCGTATGGAACAATCTTCACCCAAATATGGTAATATTAGTATCTGTTCACTTTTGTTCATCAAGAAACTGCTGATGCCTCTTCAATAGATCAGTCATCACAAAAATCTTGAAAGAATAAAATTGGCTTATCAATTTGTATATTGCATCATCAAGTATACTTGAGCAAGAGAAAATATAGCATTTATTCATTTAATATGGATTTGTAAAGCATGTAGTAATGATAAAAACAGTAGCAATATCATTCGACAAATAAGAATGAAATAGATTGAAGCGACTACTTGTTACTTGAATGCATCTTCCAAATAGCATACCAAATATCATCATCGGGAGAGCCTGTCTTGTTTAAAGCATTTACCTCTGACTTTAGTTCACTCTCTGCACCTTGATCAATGCTGGGATGGACCAAGGCAATAATGTACTTGATTAGGATATCCTGGGTCAGACTATCAATGTCAAGCAATTCTGTCTCACTCTCCAAGCTGTTACTTTCAAAGTTGAACTGAAGGCCGCTATCTTCGAATTCACTATCACATCCACTGCCATCATAGCGGTCGCGATCGCGATGGTGGTGGTGGGGCTCGTATTCAACCATGGACCAGCCAGAAACAGCGATTTTGGCAAAGGCGGGTGATGAGTCGCTAGAACCGTAATGGCCACATTTGTAGGAACGAATAGCATTAACATCAGTTTCTGTATTAAGCTGATATACAGAAATGGTAGAGGCACAGTTGTAGTCGGAAGACCATTTGTCATAAATAGTATACATTTGTGTAGAAAAGTGCACGATGAGCTGATTATTTGAATTTCTGGATGCTCCAATAGACCACAAACGTTCATCAAATGATTGATTAAAGCCTCTTCTCTTTTTATTACAAGGTTTAAATCTCTTGCTTTGGCTGGAAGAAGGTGGTGTCTCAGATTGTGGACTTTCTGTCTTGACCTTCTTCTTTAATCTCTCACGGCGTTGACGGACGGAAGCAAAAGTAGTAGGCTTTGTCTTGGATTTCAATTGTTTGACAATCTCAGCATGCTCTTCATAAGCACTTGTGCCTTGTTGAGAGGAACTCCCTTCCTCTGGATCCAAGTTGATGACAGTATCACGTTTCATTAGAAATACAAAGGTTTTGGTTTTAAGAAATGTTGATAAAAAGTAAGGAAAGAAAAAGAAAGAAAAAGAATGCGGACTAAAAAAAAAAAAAGTCCAATATCTAAAATAGCAATTCACTTTTACTTTTTGTTGTAAATGAATCCATGATAAATCGTGTATTATAGTGTGATCATTGCTAAAAATAAATAAATAAAGAAGGAAATCTTTACGTACACTTCATTTTTGGCTACAACTAAATCTAGAGTGAGAGCAGTATAGTGATCAACTCTAGATTTTTTAAATACACTTTGACCTTTTTATATTTCTTTTCAGAAGGATTGTGTTTGATCACTCACATTCATTTTATATACTTGTTTTTACTACAAGTAATAATGATAAAAAAAATTGGAATGCTCCCAGGGCCGTACTTTTGCTTTAAATCAACAATTCTGGATCATTGATTGATAGAAACAGAACACACTCTTTATACAGTATGTTTTTGATATACAAAAGAGTCAATATAATCTAATCGTATTAAGAAGGAGAACGATGGTTTGATCGTTTTATGTAGCATGCTTTTATTTCTTCATTCTTTTATCAGAAGAAAGAGAACATGAGTCATTATATTTTCAGGATGAACAAGAAAAAAAAAAAGCTGATGCATATAGGTCATTTTACAGTTTAACAAACCTTCAAAACATTCCCTTTTTTTTTCTTTCTATTAGACATGTTCAATGATATTGTACCGATTTGTCTTTTTTTCAAGGAGATGTCCACGAATTAACAATAGCACTTTTTTTCCCAACACACTATATCTATGTAGTAAAAAAAAAACAAAAAAAAACAGACTTATTAAATTGTTACTAGAGGAATCTTATTATGAAAACAAGCATTGAAAATTCCCAAAGAATATTAATTAGATATCCAGCGTTGTTTGTTTATATGCTTTACCTTTAAAAAAAAGTAAGAATAAATCAACTTTTTTTGACTTGCCTGGAGATTGCGATTTCCAAGAGCATCCAAAATCAAAATCCAAAAGAAAAAGATATTCCTTTTTTAACCACTTCTCTATCGATTCCCGTAATTTAAACGTAGTCTTGAGTATACCTTTTTCTCTTAAAAGTGGCTTTTTCATATCAAGACCTTCCGAATCATGGCTATTCAAGCTGATTGGCCGCCATTTATTGTCGAGATAAAGCGTCATTTTTGATTCATTCAGATATATTTAACACCATCAATGAATCAATTGAATCATCTCGACTATAATTAATTTAAAATCGCCCGTTTTTTTTGTAAGGTAATAGTTTATATTTACTATGAACTGTGTGCATTTTTCATTTTATTATGTGTGTTGCTAAGTCATTCACCAAACTATATAAAAGAAGGAGTGTTGCACAGCAGCTAGAGGAGCCTGTTGTAATCATGTTGACAAAAGTGTCTTTTGAAGTGAATTGCCCCCGCTTTCTTAAGCATGATGGTTATGAGCGAGCAATATTATGAATACGACAGCAATAACTAGAAAGAATTCAGTAGAGTATTTTTACAATTCACTCATCTTGGGATAATGTGTGGACTCAGAAACTAAATAAAAGGTGAATGATTTCAGTCGCCGATTGAACTGGATTTATTTTGTTTTTTTATATGGCTTCCAAATCGTACCAAAATATTGGTATTTACTTTTTTATTTATTGTGTACTCTCTGGTTTACACTCTTTAAACATGGCAGCAATAAGAAAGGAAACGTTGGACATTTTAAAACATGAATTAACAAATCCTTCCACCTTTCTTAAGCAAATGCTCGATTGTTCCAAGACTGGAATGGTGTCACTTAATATTGTTCAACAAATGTCAAAAGAGTTATGCAAGCTTCCGTTGGACTATCTTGTTCATTGTCTCTCCAAGGATAAACATGGCTTTGCGTACGATCCTGTCGAAAGTAAAGTCTGTCTTGACTCTCAAGTAAAAACACGCTTAACCAAAACAACGGCTTTTGGAACAATAGACCCTGAGGACGAAGAGGACGCTGAGCCGACAAGAGCATACCCCGAATACAAGACACCCTTCTTCAGACCCATGTTTAGCCTATCCCAAAAGGTATTTCCCATCTTTTTCGATAATGATGGCTTCTTTGTAGATGATTTACCCGAGAAACAAGTCAATCCAGAAAAGCCAAATATAGACGTGCCGGAGCATGACGTTTATGGAATGGAGCCCTTGACAAATCATGAAAGACACCAAGTAGAGTAAATATATAGAATAACAAGGATAATGAAATAGACGCAGGGTTTATTTATGCCTTAAATATAGACTTCATAGTGGCTCATTTGAGTGTTTCAATTGTGGTGCAAACGATCATATATTCAGCGAATGTACTCAACCAACCAATATAAAAAGAATCAATAGAAAAAAGCGACAGCTGAAAACGAATTCAGGCCGACTATATCAACAATTGGAAGCTCAAAGTAAACGAGACACATTTATACCAGGAATATTATCACCCGCTTTAAAGGATGCATTGGGGCTGAGTAAAGAAGACCAGGAACCACCTTATTATCACAATATGAGAATACATGGTTATCCTCCCGCTTATATCGTCGATGCTGATCCATCAAAACCAACTCCAACATTCCACTCTGTCTATCAACAACCATTCCATGATGACGAATGGGAGGACTTGAAAATATATGACGATGCATACATAGAAAGCAATCATGAAAAAAAACACAAAGAACCCAAGGAAACGGTGCAGGTTAAGCTCATCGATTACGGCATAGACTTTACTCTTGGAGTCGATACAAGTAAGCTGGATAGTGCAATCCAACAATATCACTCTACATACGACAATAGCTATCAATATCCCACCGAATACTCACAGCAGAACACTGCTGCTGATTACTATGCTTACTATTACTCTACCTATTATGATTATTACCCTGCCTATGACCAATATAGCACCGTGCTTCCTCCTCCTCCTCCTCCTCCTGCTTCAGAGCCAGCGGGTGCTGTGTTATCCTCTTCTACAGAACCAACCCTTGGTACTTCAATACCTTCATCGCATCTTGCTCCGTCGTCACACATCAATGTATCGAATGAGCAAACACGTTCTTTAGTTGATGGACAAGCAAGTGCACATGATGACGACAATGATAGTGTTGATATGGATATATCTGATGATGACGATATGTGATAATAAACAACCATCTCTGATATATATATATATATATATATATATATATACTTGCTTTATTTATCATCTCTTTATATATTTATTACATGTAATTTAAAAGTGATCTATGCTACGTTCAATATCTACTAAATCCTCCATAATTCTTGCGACAGTTGTACCAATTTGCTTGGTTGTTTCCTTTTGACGATCTACCGAAAGACCAGCAAACTCAAAGATCAGGTCACCATCCAAAACAGCCTTTGTGCGGTTGGACGCCATGCGTTGTTTTGGCCCCTTTATCAATCGATAGGCTCTTGGATTTAATCCTGCCACATGCTGTAGTCCATTCACCAACTGTCCGTAAAGTGTGCTTAGACGTTTAAATGTCTTTTCCGAAATTGGCGATATCATCGAGATCGATCCACTAAATGTACCGCACAGACAAAAGTGACGGCGACTGTATTCGAATCCATTTTCGGTTTTTTCAATCTGTGGTAAACGAATCATGGTTTGCACTTGTGATCCCACGTGGAAATCACCACGACGCATTAGTTTTTGTCCGCCAAAAGATTGTAAATCTACATTTGTTGCATAAAAAGGTTAAAAACGCCAAATGCGCTTGAGATTAAAGTAAACTTACTGAATGGAGCATATTGGTAAATGTCCAGGTTCTCATTGGTGTCACCAACAAGTAAATAGAGTGATTTATCATCAAGTATGAAATCTACACATCCAACCTCAAATGATTGATAGTCTTTTCCTAATAAGGCCAGCTTGGCAGGTTCCAGCTATAAGAGTTGAAAGTGCATGAATATAAATATAAATAAACAGTAACAATAACAATAACCTACTTGGAAACCGAGAAACCATATGGATTTTTGTGCATCGCCCAGTAGAATGAAATTTTTAATCGAGCTCATGCTTGTTACGTATATCTGAACGTCAATAAACGCAACACCCACTAAACTTTCATCGTCTTCAAAACTCCATATAATCACCTTGAACAAATATAGTTAATAATATGGTCTAGTGCTAGCAACTTGATATTAACAAAATATACCTTTGATCCAATACATGAGGCTAAATGACCACTAACATTACACATGGCAGTAACAGCGCCTTTTACATCTTCAGTATGTAAATGCTTGAATTTGTGGTTTGTTTGTGGGTTGTTTGGTTCAGGTACAACCTCGATAATGTCAAATATACGAATCTAAGGGAAAATAGAAAAAAAAAAGCCAATTTAGCCTTTAAATCATGCTGTTTGATAAATAAATATATATAGCTATCCTTACCGATCCCCTCATTGTAGTATCTTCACCTCTTAATGAGCCTGTACCAACCACCATGAAATGCTTTCGACCAGTGCTTGTTTGCTTTGATTCCAATGCTGCACACTGCAGCGAGAAGCATTGTTCAAACTCTTCAAATTCAACACAGTCAACCGTTTCCCAAGTCACTGGGGATATCATAAGCATAGAAAACTTGTCCACTCTTGGCAAAAACTCGCCTCGTAACCGTTCCTCCTCCTCTCCGTCTAAATATTGATTATCGTCATTTCGTAAACGCACGGGTTCAGGGGTGGACACAAGCACTGCATAGACACGCATGACAGGGTGGTATTCGACCTTGTGCACTGTTTGTCCTAATGGTACCTTTTGAATAACCCAATCCAGATCGTAATTGACTCCCTCTGTGCGTAAACGAGAGAGTCGAGTCGTTGACTAAATGTGAATGGATTAGATAACATGTGGTAATAAATAGATATCAGCAAAGTATCCTATAGCATTACCTTGACGTCTATGGTAATAAAGCCATGTTGGCAATTGACATTGTGAAACTGTGTGAACCCAACCACTTCGTGATCCGTCTTCATGGGGTGCACTCTTACAAAACTCTTACAAGAGCACATCAACCAGGCAGGCTGTGCACCTGCCACAAATACACCTGCATAACCCGCCACGTCATTGAAGGGAATGAGTAGTTTGGATACTGTCTTGTTCTTCTTTTCACTAATAATATCCTCATCTTCGTCCTCATCCAGGTCTGCACCAGGCACTTGGAATTCATCCACAACTTCCTTCTTTTGCTGCGTCTTTTTCTCATCTGACGGTTTTCTAGACACGTATTCGTGGTGAACACGAGAAAAGCGAAGTGCTAACCTACCGAGATTGTCATCGTGATCGATAAATGAGAAAGCCCTGTAGATGACGATGTCATTTGTATCAGTTCTTGCGACGAGATGAGGATCTTTTCTCTCTTTTCCGATATTGGTCATCAATAGCTCTTGGATTTTGTTTGATGGTCTCTCTGTAGTAGTGTGTATAGGCTTGTCTGTAAGTAAATCTGGTAGTAAATCAAAGTGGGGGAAGCTAAAGCATTCTTTAAAGTCTGGTAAGCTATAGATTTGCAACCGTCCTTCGGCATAGACAAGGCACCAATAGCTGACGAGTATGATTTCATTGAATTCTACGCCTCCTCCTCCTAATAAACTGACATTTACTTCATCAATTTCCTCTGGCTTTATGCTTGTGCTTGCATAAAGCATTTCTTCATCTTCGTCTTCTTTTGTTTCTGTCATTACTGTGTCGGCAACGGGGGGAGGGGATGCTGTATCTGTTTTTATGGCTGCAGGCGTATCGTCAGCAAGGCTTGATCCCTTATCATGTTGGTCATCTACTTGTTCACCATACAAATCCATATCAACATCGTCAAATTCATTCCCTGTTGCTCCTTTTGAAGGTTCTGGCATGGATGATGGGGGAGATGTCTTTTTGTGTGGATGATGGTGATAAGCAGCAGCACCTTGTTCTTGCTCAGCTTTTCTTTTCTTTTTTTGTCTAGCCGCCAATTTCTCGCCTATACTTGCAAACAGACCCGATGTATCTGCAAAAATACTGATCATTTCCACTTTTGTTTCCTTGATACAACTGGGTAACTGGACCGAAATGAGATTTTTAGTGATAGGATCACCTTGCAAGGCAAGCATTTTATGGTTATCCAAGGTCAGGATGATGTAAGGATCTTGGATACTGGCATCGATGATTTTTGCGTGCTTGCAGGGGAAATTCTGCACCTTCTTTCCTTCGGGCGTGAGAACCATGACTCCTGTAGCATGGACCTGAACAATACGTGTGGCATCAAACAATGTACTGACAGCAATAGTCGGTCCACGCGTGTAAAACCCGGTCTTGACTAATTCTTGCAATTCAACACCAGCGGACAATACCTTTATTCGAGAATGAAGAACACACAAGATATAGAAAATACCATCAAGTAATCCCAAGATATCAACCAACAACAAAAACATGGTGTTTTTTGTTTTGTTTTTTAATAATAAAAGAAGAAAATAATGAGAAATATGTATAGAAAAGTACTTTTTTTTTTATTTTCTTTCCCCCCCCCTTCTTCTTCTTTTTAAGCAATATATATAAAATGACAAAGTAAAGAAAAGAAAGCCCCCTCCAACCCCACTCTTTTTTTTTTTTTTTTTTTTTTTTAGAAAAAAAAAAAAAAAAAAAAAAAAAAAAAAAAAAAAAAAAAAAAAAAAAAAACCCCCCAGGAGGGGGGGGGGGGGTTGTAAAAT
>VCJK01000831.1:11348-21812 GCA_024139485.1 Backusella psychrophila | reverse complement strand
AAAAAAAAAAAAAACTACTTAGTATGGAATTTTTTTACATATTGAAAGATTTTTAGGCAATTTTTACATCTTGTAAAAATATCGATCAATAGATTTTCATCAAATAATGAATACATAATAATAGAAATACAGCTATTTCTTCGATTGAAAAGTAGTACTAACATGACATTGTTTTCGCAAAATGTATTACCATTGACCCTCTAACCTTATTGCAAAAAAGATTACTACAAGATCTCTGGTTAATTCCATGGATTTCAAATAGAAATGGCAATACTAAATTAAACCATCTAATGTTCCTATATATATTACTGGAATCTAACTTGATAACTGGTTACAAAAGTGGAACTTTGGGATACTTGAGCGTGTGAATAATTCTTTGATACCTTTAAAGGTTTACTTCTTGAATGGAGAACCTGCTTTAAATTGATGTAATTGTGTTTTTTTACAGTTAGGCTGTGTTATCCGCTTTTAGAACTGATGTACATTGTCATATAAATTCGCACACTTTTAAAAAAAAGATAACAAACTCTATAAGCCAACAATATAAACTCACATGTTTTGTATGCTTGAATAATACATAGGTTTTGCTTAAAAAATAGTACATGTGTATTGAATGAAATGAGTCCACAAAAGACGATGCTGATTCAGAGCTATCGGTCTTTTACCGTTAAAACATAATATGAAAAAAAGCGTTTATATTATTGAAAATTAAAAATAGCAGTATGACTTTACTTTTTGCGCGTTATTATTCAAAGTAATTTACTTTGATAAACGATCACCAGTTTTTATCGATGTGATGGCATTACCAAAAAAAAGAGAGGGAGTTTACTAAAAAATTGACTGGGCCAAAGACCGTTCCAATTCGCTATAACAAAATACTAGAAAATCATATGTATTCGAAAAAACTAGATGCATTTGTTTTTAATATATGAAATTGAATTCATTTTTCTATTACTTTTTTTTTATGGTTACTCTTTCCTTTTCTTTTGAGAAAAGGTTAGACTCCGTGAGAATAGACTAAATCTCGATATTATTTTTTAACCAAAAACATACTAGTACAACGATTTTCCCTTTTCATCAAATAATTTGGCTCATCAAAATATTTTAATTAGCATATACCCTTTAAAAAAGAATAGAATAAATAGAATGTAAAAGAAGGAAAAAAAAAAGAAACAGGTAGATACCAGAAAGAAAAAGAAAAGTCAAGAATATAAAGAATCTCATTGTTAAATTACCAAAGTATAATGGTAATAATGAATGCATTTATAAGTAGAGTATGTTTCATAAAAATAATAAGTATTAAAGTAGTATGTATACTATTGAAAATTGTTATTGATAGGTAATCAATTGAGTTCAAAAAGAGATCAAGCAATATATATTTCACTTTAGGATACTACCACATTGTTCCACGTATTAACTTAAATGTGATAAAAGGACTATCGCTGAAAATGATACGGCTCATCCAGTCTGATGCATATTCTAAGGCGGTTGGTTTTATATAATTGAATATAAGCATCGATTGTTGGGTAAGAAAGAAATTTTTGAGAGAATACCCTTTTTCTTAAAAAAGAAAAAAAAATCTTATTACAAAATGGCCTATTGGGTTTCGAGATACTCAACGTTTAAATAATAGGAGAATGTGATGTGCATGATTTTTGACATTTATATCATTCATGTTCTTTTATGGAGTCTATTGCCAAGTTTCTGGGTCCATTGCATGCTTAATTTATAACATGTGGAGCCAAGAAACAAGAGTCTTTTCTTTTTTTGCTTACTCTTTCCTTTTTTTTTGTATTCCAAAAGTTTCACAAGTAAGACTCAATTCATACATACTTGATCCTTTCTCCCTCGTGTTAATGAGTTACATTTAGGTCTAATTGATTCATTATTATAAATAGCTATTTTCGCTTTACTTATCACTTTACGTGGTTAGTAGTGCAAGTTTGTTGTAGCACGATGTTTGCATATCTTTGGCGACTTTTGCTATCTCGATTAAATATTTTTGTTCCTCAAAGTTCCTTAAGGTTCAATCGAGTAATCCTACCAATCAGAGGTATTTAATAATTCCCTTTTATATTCAAATGACACTTTGTGATAATAATAAAAGAGCGCACAAGCTTATGTTACAGCTGATAACCTAAATGTTGTCGGAATATTCTGGTTTTAGACAAGGGATTTTCTGTAGTTTTTATCGATTTTCGTTTTAAAATTAATAAAAGATCATATAGACGGGATTTTCCTTTTATTGTATTTTAATAAAGGAATGCCAAAATACTGTCAGTGGCAAAAAAAAAACAATATAATAAATATTTACAGATAATTATATTCCAATAAAATAAAGAAAAGGGGGTTTAAAGTTAGATCCTAGTGACTAACAACAATAAGCTGTTTTTAAGACTCCTCTCTTTTTATAGTACTGAAAAATAGAGGTATAGGTGCGTTATACGACTGATATGAAGGGTATTAAAACATATTACTATATGCTTATGCCTGGGTCCATTACCATCACAAATGAAAATTTACAAAAATCATTACGGAGAAGACTTTCCAAGAAGTTGGGTCCTGGTCTCATAAATGGAAATGAAAACAACACTAACCCTTATAGACGAAGGTCACATTTGCCTTTTTTGGATATTCAGTGACTTGGTAGAATATGACCAACACATACAAAATGATATGCTTATATTTATTTCTGCATTGATTTCAAATTAAACTAAAACCTGGTCTTTGTCTTATCCCCTAACGCATATAGAAGTAATACTGAAAAAGAGCAATATTTGATGGTAAATGAAATGTGTGGTATACTCGCTAATAGCAAAGAGAAGTTTTTTTTTTCAAGCCATACTTTATTGGGAAAAAAAGAAAAAAACTAAGATAAATCTTGATTTAGAAAACGCCGTAAATTTTTATCCTGCAGAATTCCATGTCTAAAAAAAAACAATCACTGGAAACTAAAAAACACGCTAGCAGTTGATGACTTCACTTATTTCCGCTTTTTACGTTTTAAGAAAAATGGTGAGGAGCTATATGTATGTATAATATTTTCATCACTGGTTTATGGCTGGCAATGACCTGTACTTACAAAAACCACCTTTTTTCTTTTTTTGTAAAAAGAAAAAATCAAGATTCTTTCAAATCGATCTAATAAGAACGTCATTGTTTCCTTCTTAGTAGCAAGGAAAAGGAGAGAGAAAATAATTATTTGTAGAATCTTTGATATAAAATGAAAATGCTAATCAAAATAAAGAGAGAGAAAAAATTGGACTAAACATAAAGAGTTGTAAGATGTTAAATGCTTGCTGGAGACTTGAAATTTAAAAAAAAAACGATGGGGCATAGTATATATCAAACAGTATTTGTTGTCTTACATTCAATATAATATTTTGGATAATATCATTAAACAAAGCCATTCAACAGTAGTTTAAAAGTATCTGCTTATAAATATGCTTTTTGATTTTTTTTTTTATCAAAAAGGAAGGGCCAAGCATTTTTCTATTGATATCAACTAAAAAAAAAGCATGAAAAAATAGTGATGACTTTTACTTCATTAGGAGGAGTTACAAAGGGACTGAAATATAAGAACAAGAGCTAATTAGAACATCCTATGATCCATTGTTTCATTTAAGACATTGAAACAGCAAGTTGGTATTTTTCCACCAATTTAGAAAAATGCACACAATGACTTCCTATTTATTTGTTTGTATCTGTACAACAGGTATATGGTCGGTGGTGATGATATGATTCCCTTCCATTGAATGCATTATGTTTTTTCTTTTACCATTCTAGAGGATATTTTTTATACAAACAAATATAATTATTAGAACTAGAAAGATAACACATCAGGCGCTATAACTTAGTAGATTAGCTGACAATATACATAAATATACATATATATTTTTACAATACATTCGTTTTCAATTATCATAGGCGGGCGAAAACTGACGCCGAATATCCAAATATAGAATAGTGGTCAAAATAAAGTAGGATTAAGTCGGACGAAAATCTGCATCCCGTTAGTGCTGATTCTTCAGACTTTTTTCCCATCTTTTAATGTTTTTGGATAACTTCGCTTTTCTTTCCTCTATTTTATTTTATTTACTTATTTTTTCTTAAAAAAAAATACCTGAATTTATATTGTTTTGGTAAGTCCCTAAAATACTAAAACCAAACTTTTTTTAATCATTAAAGTTTATTTTATCATAGATACAGTCTACTCCTTTTTGTTTATAAGAGCAACAATACTTACAGTCCATCGCTGTGTTTTTATCAGCAACATAATCAAGTTTTTGACCTTCATATCTGCAACAACACATATTTTTTAATTTTTTTATTTTAACATACGAAAAATCATGAACCCCCAACGCCGTTCAAATAGCAAAAATAAGGTTTCACCTCCTACCAGAAAACGTTCTCACTCTTCTGTTTCTTCATCGTCGCCAGAGTCTTCCAACAACCTCTTTTCAACAGCCAGTTCATCCGACTCTGGTACGTCGTCTATGACTTCAGTTCGTAGCCAGCCAAAAAAAAAGCGTTCTGTTGTGGTGAATGATACAGCCACAGATTCCTCAGCCGATAGCAGCACTCCAACCACTGCGTCATCAAGGGCAAGATCATCCTCCAAGATGTCTTCTCGCTCATCTGGATCTATTCCTCCCAAATTTACACCTCAAAGAAGCGTCCCTGCATTTCTCAACAAACTCTACAAGTGCGTTTACCATTGATAAAATTATATGATACAGTCTACTTATTATTTAAATATATATGTATAACACAGTATGGTTGAAGATGAGTCTACATCCGATTTGATACGATGGTCTGAAGATGGTACATCTTTTCTTGGTAAGATAAACATTCTATTATAGATACCTTGTACCTAACGTTATACATATACATATAATATATATGTGTATGGATATTATTTATAGTGGAAGATCATGAAGAATTTGCGAAAACTGTTTTGCCTCGTTTTTACAAACACAATACTTTTGCTTCTTTTGTGCGTCAGCTTAACATGTACGATTTTCACAAAGTACCCCACCTTCAGCAGTGCGTCTTAATAACAGAAAATGAACATGAGATATGGGAGTTCAGTAACCCTCACTTTCGACGAGGACGATCTGACCTTCTTACTCTTGTAACACGTAAAAGAAATAGAGATAAGGATGTGGCTGATACTGAAGACATCAGTTTGACCACTCTTGTTTCCGATTTATCGATTCTGAAAAAACACCAGTCAACGATTGGATCAGATTTACGAGATATGCGCCGTGACAACGAAATTCTTTGGCAAGAAACACTCAATGCCAGAGAGAAATATCAGCGTCATCAAGATGCGATCGAAAAAATCATTCAGTTTTTAACAACTATATTCTCAAATGAGCATCCAGCCATCAGCATGGGTAAGCATAATTTAATCATTTATCAACACTAAAAAGAAAATGCTTAACAACATTCAATATACAAAGCATCATCTATTTTTGATTTGATACATATAATTGTTTACTAAACAATCTTTTTATATTTCTATATTTTCCCCCTTTGGTTCCACGCACTATTATTATTTTTATTATTTTATATACACATGAATTACTCTTATGTCTAATAGATGAACCTGATGCGCTTCCTAAAGGTCTTATAGAAGAAGCAGCTACATTGGCAGGGATGGGAAAGGGATCTAATAATAGTAAATATGGTAGGTATTTGCCTTATTCCTCTCTCGAGTCCATGTTACCTTTACTTTTATCAAATCTTCACTCAACTCATCAACATTCTTCATCACCAGGTCAGTCTATAGACTCTTCATCATTACTCAACGGTAATGGAAAGAGCCATGATGTTGCCTCTAAACCAGAGCCCATTGTAAATTTTTCAGAGACACTGGATTCAGCCAGCAAGTCTGCTCAAACGATCTCTGAAGATATCGATTTACTTCAAGTGAACATCGAATCACTTGCAGATAATTTGGGTATCGACCCTGCACAGTTTAACGGTAATTTAGACGCATTCAGTGGACATTTCCAAGACAACTATACTAGCATGATCAGTTCGGCTAATTTAGAAGATCGAGCCAAGTTGTTTGCTTTAGCAGGAGAGAACAATTCTGGCCCAAAAGAGCTTTCATGTTCCAGAGACAAACAGTCACCAATTAACATAAATTCACCGCAGCAGCCAATACCTCAGGGACAGTTTACATTTCAATCAAGGCAAATGCCACCTTCAGCTCTAAAACAAGAGTCCGTATATGAGACTAGCGATGGATCCACTGTTTCTAACAAAAATGGAACCACTATCAATAATCAGCACACGCAACATAGAAATTCGTATCCCATGTTAAATATGTTTAATAGGCCACCACAGACATCTCAAAACAATGTGGAAATATCTCCAGAAATACCATCAGGCGGAACCTCATATCCAAATATGATGCCAATGAACGTACAGGAGTCATTTGCACACACTTTTGCTCATGATGGAGACACGACATATTATGCGCCAAGAAGTCTAAACTTTTCCTATGATATGAGTCAACCACCTCGTCCACAAGAGCTAGCCATGAATATTCAGCCACCTGTTAACTACTATTCGAATAATGGTGAGCCTAAGGACATTGGTATGACTACCAGCACGATTCCTCTTGACACAAGATCAGCATATAACACTATGACCACTTATGACGAGAGTTACCCTGCCTTTAAAGACAATCGTGATGTACTTTCTTAAATTTTTTTTTATCTTACAGAAGCCACATACCCAACTTTTTTCTTAATTTGTAACAAAAAAAGAAAAAGAGAACGTTTTGATTCCCCACTCTAAATTTTCTCTTTCATGAACTTGTACATATGTCTTTATTTTTATTTATTTATTTACATCTACTCTGTACAATTCAAAAATTAAATAAACAAGTAATTTTATGAACAAAACATCAGGTTTTCTTGATTATAAACTTTAAATTCAATCTGTAACCTCATTGAAAATGCAGATTGCTTGAAATATCACAACTCGATATGGAACAATTTCATACTTAAAGTATCGCCGTTAGTAATTTTTTTTCTTATTAAAAAAAAAGGAGCGTCAAAAGGTTTCATTTTCTCTTTCTTGTCCAGTAAAATATTAATGATAGATGGAAACAGATTTTGCCAATTTTGTATTATCAAGTTTCGAACGTTTTCATGCAAAATGCTTATAAAAATAACTGTTTCAACGTTTACCATCAAACTATAAAATGAAAATGCGAAAAAAAAAAGAACTTTAATTGGGATGAATGAATTTTTTTGAATTGGGATGAACGGATAATTGGTTGGCTCTCATGTATACTTTGACTTGTAAGCAAAAGATCAACTGCTTTTCCCTTGAGGAAACGTGATTGATTGAGAACTAATTCATATCAAGTAGACGACACGTAATACGCATTTCTCACTAGACCAATTTATATACATACATTTCAACAAAAAAAAGACTAGCCAAATTTATTGACGGAAATAGACTATATCCCTTTCCCTGTGTATATATTTACATGATCTCCAGACACTAAATTAAAAAAGTAATAGTACGACTGTATAGTGGAGCCGATTAAGTGGTAACGAATTATATTGCCTGCAGATCTTGTTTAATACTCCTTTCACTATTCACCTTTGATTACGGTTTTGCTTATATTCTAAATATAACTTATTCGTAAAAACTAGAGAATAACCGCATAATTCTTTATTTTCACATGAAACCAACACTGGTCGAGTTATATTCAGATTCGTATTAGCTAAATATAAGATAGTGCGTATTTATCTGTCCTATTTTACCTAATAAGGCATAGCGGCAAGTCATGGTACCACACTTCATATGACATCTCAATTTTCACTTTATAAGAGAGAAATACTTGGCCAACGGGTTTCCGCGCCTAGTTTCATCATACATCGTTTTTGTTAAGAATCTCTTGGCTTATATAAACAAATAGGATTTACGTTGTAACCAAAACAAACACTCTTCAAATCTCTTATCAAAAATTTCCTTTTAAACCAACTTTGTGTGAGAAAGGAAATTTCTCCTTTGTGAACTATGTACATACCCCTCAAATGACAATCGGGTTACTAATACCTTTATTTTTTTAAGTATCATTTAGTATTTCACAAAAGGGAGATGATGATTATAAATCTATTGATGTCGAATATATTATTATAAATGAATAAAGGCACACAATACCAAGTGGTATAACCTACTATAAAATGCTCAGCTCTCTTACTTTAAAGCTGTTCTGCTATACCACAAACTAATGAAAGTAATGACTAAAATTAACAATGAAATAATCTGTATACAGTAGTCGCTCGATTTAAGGGTGTTCGATTTAAGGGTACGTTCGATATAAGGGTATATTCGATATAAGGGTGGATTTCGCAGGAAATTTGATCACCCTTAAATCGAGCAACTACTGTACTATGTATTTATTTGTGAATTGAATCTACACTATTGAAGAGAACATACATTGGGATATTAAAAAGAAAAGGAAAGGAAAGGAAACAGCCGAGCTTCAACCGAAAATTCACTAAATTTGTTTACCTTAGTCGACTGTTTTTTGTGCTACAATGAATTAAGTACTGGCATATTCACCCACTTTCTGGTATCTTACTTTTAGTACACCCATTTAGCACACCAGGAACTGAGACAAATAATACTATGTCTTGTATATGATCGGCAAAATTATTTGTGATCAATATACGAATACATCCATTATTTACCATTAGTATGAAATGAAATCAGCTGTTAGTACATATTTCAAAGCCTGAAGTCTAAAGATTTTGGTAACGATGTTAACTTGCTTTTAAGCATAGGGCATTATTATTTTTATTTTAAGTTCAATAAAATAACATCATTTAAATATGTACAATTGATCCTGGATAAACTGATTAATTTACTCGGTTACGATTAAAATAGTTACGTATAAAACATCCATAGTCGAACAGCCCTTGATAACCAACTAACAGCTGATATAAAATGATGGATGAAAAAGCAGCTGCGCCAATACCATCCAATTGAAAATTATTGATTTTAATGGGATTCTGTAAGATAACAGACAGTAAGATGGGGATGCCTGCGGCAAATATATTACGCGTATCTAAGTGGATTCTGTTTAAACCCTACCTCATCTTGTCAAATATACATACTATTGAATTACCTTCGAAGTTAACTTTATTAACAACCCAGATTCTTATGCCTGTAACTGCAATTAATGCATAGAGAATAATGGAAATGCCACCTAACACACCCTGAGGAATAGATCGGATCACTGCACCAAATTTCGATATAAATCCAACGAAAATAGCAAAAGCGCCTGCAAAAACAATCACTACTGGGGAGAACATTTGTGTCACAGACTACACAAAATGTTCATTAGAAGAATATAATTGTGCAAGCCCTCTATTCTATAATCTTTACCATAATACCAATATTTTCGGCATATGTTGTCATGGGTAAGGTTCCTGTTAAACTTGAAATCAAGCAACTTACAGCATCACCTAAGTATGCTCTTCCTACATATCTCATCATGGGACGACCTGTTACGCTGCTAATGGCCTTCATGTGGCTTTTTTTTTGAATGTATTAATAAACATTGTTTTTATAACTACAAATATTACATTACCCTAGGTTTTCTGCTAGAACAACGATCAAAATAGGAAATACAGTTCCGATAGAAGTTGAGTCAAATTTAACTTCAAATCTTATATTTGGCAAGCTTAACCATGGTGTTTGTTGGAGATCTGTAAAATCTATCCCAGGACCAATACCTTTTATACCACACACGTAGTAAACTATATAACTTATGACTGCACCTAACAATAATGCACTAATGAAGAATATGGGAAGAAAATAAGTAAAAAGAATGTATTAATCTTCGTCATTATTTTAAATAAATAAAAAAAAAGAAGAAGAAGAAACCCTTACATGCGCCTAAGTGCTCTTACAGGTAGATAAATAAAAAGCATTATGGTCAACATGGCACTAAATATAGTTAGATAGGTATCAAACGTCGAGGTAATTGCGCTTTGATAAGCTAGGAAAGATAAATGAAGACCAATTGCTGTAATAACTGTTCCGGTAACAACTGCAAACAAAAAGAAGGTATATATATGATTTAATCATGATGTTAGAAATATCCCTCTTTCTCTCTCTCTTTCTCTCTCTTTTTTTTTTTAAAAAAAACATGGGATATTTGCATGCATTTCTGTAGTCCTACCTGGTGGCATGAGAAACTCCAACCAGTGAAATCCAACTACCATAACAATGACACTAAATGCCATGTATACAAGGCTCAAGACAAGGAGAGCCCCTTGGAAGGAAGCAATGTTATTATTTCTACCGGATACATAGCCTGTTACAGCTAGTAGAACACTGGTAAACGAGCCTGAGCACCCTAAATAAGATGGGACTCTACCACCTGTGATGATAAAGAAAAGTATGGTATTAACTCCGGAAAAA
>VCJK01000821.1:35172-57404 GCA_024139485.1 Backusella psychrophila | reverse complement strand
CTTGCACTCTATAAAATTGGGTTGATAACAATTCATCTTGGTTAATAAAAGTTGTCATTTTTTTAATAATTAGAACTCACGTTTAAAGACTCGGTTAGGGCAAGCCTCATGGTTACCCAGCGGTTCACCTTCCTCACCATCAATACAATTTAGCCACTTCTTTCGAACCTTCTTTTTTCCATTGGGATGAGTAGACTTTGGTTTTTTTAATTTTATTTTTCTATTGGAGGGAATGTCAGATGCATAAAATACTTACTTGTGGCTACAGCCGAATTTAGATCTTGTATAATAATTTTCAGCATACCCATGGCATTTATTACAAGTTATACTTGTTCTATACTCATCCACAAGAATAACCACGGCCTTAGAAGCGAGAACCCTCTGAAACTCTTAATAATTTATGGTTTTTTAGTTTACTATACACTTCTTCCCGCCCTTCCGTAATCCATATTACCTTTGTTGGAACACAAGCATAGCCTTTGCTCATTATTATTATGGCAGTCAAAATACATAACTACATAAAGACATAGTCCCATTATCACCTTGGCAAGAAATGGTCTTTGTATGAAACCATTAAACTACTGTATGAGAATAGTAATCTTGGCTTCTAAAGGCAAGCTGGATAACATAATATGGGCAACATAACCAACATTATTTCCGCTGTATACCACTTTCACTGACTCTATGTTCATTATGATGGCATTGCAGCTTGTTCTAAGGGATTCTTTGTGACACGTAATCTTTTTTTAATACTATTCTTTTTTTAAAACAAAGCACCAACTTTAATAAAAGTAACGCTAAAGTGGTCGGATCAATGACCACAGAGCAGAGAGAAATGTGTGCTTTGACCAAAGAGACGCAATATTGGTATTGCAATGGTTCCGGAAAGCGTACAAATGTGATTACTGAAAAATCCAGAAAAAGAAAATTCCTTACACGTATCAATACAATACAATGGTAAGGTTACAGTGTCGTATAGTTGGGAACACGGAAATCACGACCCCTTGCAAGTGGAAGATATAACTCAATTGTATCTCAGACCATTATTCTCAACACTCACTCACTCACTCACTGTAAAAAGAGTACGCAGCCTTGTTTTTTAACATGATTAAAAGCATTATATAAATTAATTTTAAGTGTATATACACATTATTTAAAGCATACTATTTAAACATACTATTTAAACATACTAAAGAAAAAACAGGTATTATCAATACCGATATAAAGAAAAAGCGTATAATTCAATACAAAATAAGTGAATATCGCAGCTTTGATCCTTGATTCTGCGAAATATAAGCATTTTAAAGGCATTATTCAAACGAGTAATGTTCATATTTTGGTTATATCTATCGAATGATACAAAAAGAAAAGAAAGAAGAAAAGAAAAGAAAAATATCTTGCTTTCAATATAAATGCTTACCTAGAATACAATTTTTATTATAAATAGCGCTATAAAAAGTCGTTATATTGTTTTTTTTTGTTAAGAGTATGCGAATAAACGAATAAAAAACACTTTTTTTTGGTGCTTCTACAAACTTTTATTTTGAAATGGCATAATTTTTGTTACATTCTGACATGAACAGCTTCAAATTGGTAAGAAAAAAAAAGAAAACGTCATCACTTGGTGCAGTGAAGCGTGTGCGGTACATTTCTGCTTAAATGGTCTTATTCTGACCTATTCTGACGCAAGACCTTATTGGGTTTAAAAAGACCATAAAGGTGGGGTCACCTTGTTTTCTTAAGCAATACATCAACATACGAACGGATGTATTTTACTACGGTTAAAAAGTATGCTTTTATAGCATTTTAGATATGCATTAATGTTATTTTATCATTAGCTACCTCTAAAGTTACACTTTCATCAATTCTGAGTATGATGCGTTTGATTTTATGTTTTTTGATTAGCTGGTAAATATCAACAATTCCACCTTTATTTATACCTTATTTCTTTATTATAAGATTCAATATAGAACATCTGTATACTTTAATTCCTTTAATATGTAAAAATACTGAATTTAGTTGTTATTGAAGCTACAGTACTTTCTTCTTTATGTAAATAAAATCATATTTTTGATATTTACAGAATTATGCTTTTGCACTACCTTAAATCATTTGTAATTGGCAAACTTAATTTTTATTGCACTTTCATTGGGTGGCAATATATTTCACCGCTCATAGAGAAATATTCATAAATCAAGTTTTTTTTTTTTGGTTTTTAAGGGAAACAAGTATTAAAAAAAATGTTGAAAAAAGCAAGAGAAGTATGAATGGATAGAGAAACATTTTCTCCATTTAATGATATAAGTTTTATTATTTTTTTATAATAAAAATCTTTTTTATGTTTCCTTTTTTTTTTGAAGAGATCTTTTTTTTTTGTCATCGATTGTCAAAACTTATCGAAATTCATGCCATTTTCAAATTAAAAATCAAATAACTATCAAAAAATGGTTGATTTCATCACTTTTTTTACATACATATAAACTATAGTTGTTATATAATGCCTCTATTTAGTTTAATTGAAGTTGAATGACTAAAAAGTGTGTCGTATTCATGGTTTTACGTTGAAAAAGTTGAAAAATAATTTTATTACTTTTTTTATTTTTTGATACCAGTCGATAGAGACACTTTAAAAAACAAAATTCTTTGCTTGAAAGACCCTTCGGAAATGTCTGCTTCGTAAGTTATTTGACTTCAAAGTCATAATTTTGACCTTTTTGGGTGTTTTATTGAGGGTGTTTTCTCGTGAATTTTATTATAAACAGCCATTTTTTTAGTGTGTATATACAAACCAAGTACTCAATATTCATGTGAATTAACGGCAATGTAGCAGCTTCACTCGTTTGCATAATAAACTTCTGCTGTCAGAATAGGTCAGAATAAGACCATTTAAGCAGAAATGTACCGCACACGCTTCACTGCACCAAGTGATGACGTTTTCTTTTTTTCAAACTCAAAAGGTTAGATATGTAAAATCGCCGTAATAGCCCCCTTTTTTTACTGGGGCGGAGGCTGTTTACTTATAAAAAACACAAAAGTTTGATATGATGCCCATTAGCATTTTCAAGCGGTGAATCATTCAACCATCCAATAAAAATATATTCCGAGAGTTACATCAAATCGAAAGAGAGTATCAATTGATCATCTTGAATATTGATAGAAGTCAATTTTACCTAAAGTTTTATTTTAAAGAATTGAGCTATTCGCATTATATCAATCAAAAATTATGTAATGAATTTTTAATTGTATCCTTTAATTATTTTCTATTAAACCTTAGTTTGTACTTTTGTTCGTAATATGAAGATGATATTCACAAATAATAATGCTATTTAATTTCACTGTTCTTTAAACGTTTGAAAAAAAAAAAGAGGAGGCAAAATGGACAAAATGGACAAAATGTTGAGATTCTATAAAGAACAATATAAAAGGTAATATTCACAAACATACAATAGAACCGATTTTCAGAAAATAAATATTTTTATTTTTACAAGATGACTTGATATATACATATCGATATGCTAAAACACCCAATAATGCCTTACCTTTTTATACTTCCGAAATGGCTTGGTCAATTTCTTCTTCATTTTCCACATCATCCACTTCTTGCTCATCATTTTCACGACCTTCCTCAGTGAGGTCAACATCAGGATCAGCCAACACCAACTCTTCATCTACCTCTGTCGTTGACTGATCTTATGCCGGATGCATTTCAGTATAGAACCGAATGGGTCGCAGATGATGATCAGCCTTTTCTCTTAACCGCTTATTCTCCTTCAATTTTTGTTTGGTTAATATAAGCTTTCCAGAAAAATAAGGGTCTTCAGAAGAAAGCTGACCAATTGCGTTTTCCAAACGGTCTTTTTCTTTGTTGATATTTGCATCAAGCCAAAAAACATCTCTCTATATATACGAGCTCAATTAATATTCATCGATAATATATTATATACTATGGAATATAAAATCTAAGATACATTACTTGGAGTCTGATTTGCTCTTCTTTTATATTTCTGTACTTAATCCACAGACGAACATCTCTTTCAAACTGCACTTCGAAAAAGGGGTTTTCAACATCAAGTATACTTTCAATACTGATTTGACAAGGACCTTCTGTAAATAAGTTCAATTTTAACGATCGCTATTTATGATTCTTCACCATGCATTTTTTTTTAAAAAAAAAACAAAAACAAAATAAATACCTGGAAGTTCCATATCGAAGAGTTCCTTGTTATCAGTATTGTAAAGTTCAAGGATTTTTTCAACCCTGGCCTTTTGCTTAGTCATAAATTCACGAAGCTTTCCAGCTTTTTTGTGACCTATTAAAAATAGTTTAGAGTTTTCAATGATAAAAAGCTAATAAAATTACCGATATGACTACTAGTGAGCATTTCGCTAGCTTCCAAATACTCGCAAGCGTTAACTTGCAAAATATTCTTCATCAGCTGCTCTTTTCCTTGCAAAAACTCAAGGTAACTACCCTCTATTGCAGTTATTTGAGCCTGCGTCACATGTTCTGGTCTAGATGAACGAGATCGATTAAGTTTTCCCTCCAAACTGGAGATGGAACGCTCAATCTCATCCAGCTGACGTCTAAACCATGATCTACCAGTTGACCCAACAACCACCGTTTCAGAATCCGTCATTTGTCTATAAAGGTACATTATTGTTTATATAATATTTAAATACATAAATTAATACCATTTATACATACCTGAAGCGAATTTGAATTGATAAGAGCATGTAGAATTGCATATGCTCCTCTATGCCTGGAATAAGGAAATCCCTTATAAGACCCTGTACACAGTTTACTGGGCCTAAGCGAGTCACTCTTGTCTTGTAAAGACTATCTACCTCTCTTCTCTTTTCTTCGGTCCAATCTTTTACTTTGTTAAATATATTCTCATAATCTGAGAATAATTTTGCACATCTCTTCTCAAGAACTTCAGCTATATACATCAAAATATAGATGGAGTTAATATTTTCTGGTCCGCTAATATGTATTTTAAATAACAAGATAACTAACCTAAGTTGTAAGTGAGAAGCTCGTTTCTATAGGAAACGGCCATGAATATTACAAACCGTCTGTGCTCTGCATACATGGGCCTGGTCATGGTAATGAGCTTCGCCAAATCTGACCACAGTCTCTCCATGCCTTCTCCATTACTACGCCCAAATCCTTCGATTATCTGAGGGCTGTAGCTTGCTTGACAGTTTACATTATGCGCATAAGCGTGAAAAACTGCCAAATCAAGTTTGGGCCCGTTGCTCAAGAGTTCAGGCATCAAGCTCTAAGAATAAAACGTTCTGGTTATATAGATATTATATCAAATAAAATGAATTGAGAAATACCTTGATCGATGGCTCAAGCTTACACATGATATCATACATGATATAAAGAGGCCCTTTTATATCGTCATTACCCTTCAACGAAGAAATGACGGAGAGTGGATACTTGAACCTGATAGTGTAACAAAAAAATAAGTTATACTTTTGATACTTAATTTTGATTTTCAAATACTTATTTCTCTCCTGAGTTCATATCAACCAATTTGAAGACAGTGTCGTGTCTACCACAGCATCCACCAAAAACACCTGTTACTGGGTAGGCACTCGAGCTAACATTGGCCTTTTCAATGGCTTTAAAAACTCGAGATTCAGAAGATGCGGCATTCTATAAGATTTATAAACAATAAGTATAATAATGAAAAAACATTCATTGACACATTATAGATAAAGAATACCATCTTGTTTTGATTGATTTGTTTTTCAATCTCATCCACAGATTCTTGCTTGATCCAAAGGGCATCAAAATCATAGATGCCTTTGATCTGACGAAAGTCGGAATGTTGCTCCAAAGACTTTCTACACTTCAGACGGAAGTTGCCATCCAGAGCCAGGAATCGCTTGTCTTGAGAAGTGATATTGTCACCCTATAGTAAATGAATAAGTAAATAATACCGCCTTGTATACCATATCATTATTTAAACTATTTACAATGGGACAAGCAAAACATCGTACTTCCTCAAAAGGAATGGCTTTATCATTGGCAATCTTTAACATCTTGTAGTAAAAGAGGACCAAGTTGGAGCAATGGTTTGGAGAAAGAACCTATTAAGTTGATGATATAAAAGAAATTGTTAGACCTAGTATATTGCGCATTCGGATTGAAGCCAACCTTTGCATCAGGGTTTTGGAGATTGTAAAAGGTTGAGATACTTTCTCCAGACTGTTTGCATACTAGACGAAGTCTGAGTAGCAATTTGCATACTGCAAAGTGGACAGCACCAACTGGATTAATGGGTGTCAATGGAAACAAACCCATTTCAATCAGTGCTTGAGGCAAAGTTTTGCACTCTTTGCAGTAGGACACAGTTTGCTCCTCCTTAACAGCTATTTGAATAATGATAAGTATACCTGATATCTCATAATATTTTTTCAGACGATAAAATAAAAAAATTAATCGTACCGTTCCAAAAATATAGGTTCACTGTCGCATTTGCTTTCATCGTTTTTTCTGGTTCTGGGCAAGAACAAGAAACTGGCAAAGGCTCTTTTACATCACTCTCGGGAAAAGATTGGTTTTTGCCTAAAAAAGACAAAAAAGAAGAAGCGAAAGAGTCGATAGTATCTGCCCAGTTTCCGAACGATGTTCGCTGATTCTCTCTATACTTTCTTCTTCTTATCTCTTCCTCTGACTCGTAATCGAAATCACCAAAGTTGCCATCACCTCCTGCTTCGGATCTTTCCTCATCTTCAGTCCTTTCATTCTCACTGTCTTGGCTAAGGTCAATGATGACCGCCCTCCTTCCATCGCTCTCATCTTCGTTAAGTTCGTTGAACCATTCTTCTTCTTCGAAAAGTTCATTTTCCACGAACTCATCAATGTCTGCTAAGAGTTTTTCTCTCTCCTCTCTATCCATAACCAAGTCGAATACTTCGTCGGTGTTCATCATATCATCTTCAGCGTTGTACTGTGAAGATAACTTTCTTTTAGGCATTTTTTTCTTTATAATTATTAGAATATAGGAGTAGTTTTAAAGTACTATAAAGAGGTAAATTGCTTAGAAAAATAAATGAAGACAATTCGTATATTTCTGATCACATGTTTATTATGTCATACTCCATAAAGTTAAAAAAGTTAAAAAAGTTAAAAAAGTTAAAAATGGGGGTGTTTTGCAATTTCGGTATCGAAACTACTTAGTGACGTGGATGCGAATTCGATTCGTCTGAGTTTTTTTGTTCGTGTGTGGTGATTCCTCGCTCGCTACTGCGGTGTAAGAAAAAATTTTCTTTTTAGTCAGCAAAGCAAACGAAACATAGCCAATCAGTTTAAACATCCGATTTATCATTTTTTTTTCTTTTCTCAAGGGAGAGAGGAATATTGAGTCGAAAAATTTGAAGGCTTGGCGAAGGCTTGGTTTCTCTTGCTTTTCCTCTACTTAGAACAACAACTCCGGTCATGGCTCGCGTTCACCTTTTTACATCACAAACACCTTACAACAAGCGACGCTCACCTTCTCAAGAGGCTGAATTTTTAAACAACGAAGAAGCAACAAAGATAACGTTACCTGATGAACTCGACGTTGATGCAGTTCCCTCTTCACCTGCTACTTCTACTAGTCGCTCACCGTCATCATCCTCTTCCAGTTTGAGAAAAGACAATAATAATAATAGCGGCAATAATAATAACAACAATATTCAATTGAACAATGACAATACAGTAAACAACAATGCTGCGTTGGCTGCCGCACTATTACAAAACACCCATAGCTCACTCGATGTAGTTGAAGCCGTTGCTGCCGCATTGGCCGTCAAACCAGGTAGAGTCGATATTAACACTTGCTTTAATATAATCTATCTTATGCTTACAAATATATAAACTAGACTCTCTTTTAAAACAAGTTCAGAAAACCTCCTCAGACGCAGCAGGCAGCAGTAACGAAGAAAACCAACCCAAAGTAGTTGGCGAGGCTATGGATAAGGCTGCCGCTGTCACTGCTCTACAACTGCTGGGACTTTCACAAACAGATATGAAGAAAGATAAAGAATCAACTAGAGGAGATGCTGACAACAATAATAATACTAATAATAATGATGGCAGTAACAACAACAATAGCAGTAACAATAGCTCGGAACTTGATTCCAGCAGTGTTATGTTGATTGCAAATTATCCTGGCCTCTCTAATCATATCGACGACATTGATCTCTCAAGCGAAGACATGATTCAGGATTATAAAAGAGGCACATGGACCCGAGAAGAAGACGAGCTTTTGTTAGCGGGCATAAAGAAGTACGGCTATGGACGATGGAAGGAGATTGCCAATTCCATTCCAGGAAGAAAGGGCAAGCAACTCAAACAAAGGTGGGATAATACACTCGCTGCCAAATATGTTGATCAGGACTGGCTAAAGAGTAAAATACGCAACGATCAACAGTTGTCTTCTCTAACAAAAAACCCATTTGCCATTTTGCCGGCTGTGACAGACGACAAGGACAAGAATTTCAAGTTTTCGGAATCGGATTGGGATGGTATCATGCAAAAGATTACAGAAAAGGCAAAGGAAGGTGATCAAAGCGGCATTGAAGTGTTGCTATCTCAGGCATTACTAGGCATTGTTGCTGGCTCATCACAAAGGACAACACCTGTAGATACAACAGGCACAGATGTGCCGTCTACTTCATCCACAGTGCCATCAGCAGTGGCATCCGATACTACGGCAACAGCTATTCCACCGCCTGCACCTCCACCACCTTCTTCCCCTTTAAAGTTGGATTCTTCTGAACCAGCATCTTCATCAACAACATCTACTAACGATTTGACAGTGCAAAAATCAGAAAATGACAACAACAATGCTACTCAATCTTCAGCAGATAATACAGGCAATGAAAACTTAGCCTTTAGCTTTAACAGAGCAGTCAATAACCCACCTCCCTTAAACTTTGCTGATGCTGCGACATTGGCACTCTATGCACAGCAACTATCACAACAGCAGCAGCAATCAAGCACAGCATGCGATAGCTCACAATCCAATGTAGCCACTTCCACACTAGCAGCCTTAGCAAACCACCCGTTTTTCCAATGCGGCCCCTTTAACCATTCCGTCACAGACAATGCCACTGCTGCAGCGGCCGCAGCTGCGGTGGCAGCCATCACCTCTGTAGCACAACAGCAGCAACAGCAGATCACCTCAACTAGCCCCGAATCACCTCGCATTTCTGCCGGCCAAAAGCGCCGAAGATCTGATCCTGCGCTTGCAGACACACAAAGCGCCGCCATGTCCATCTACGCCTCCTCGTCCCCCATCACCACCACCGTCAATAACCAAACCCAAACCGTTTACCCGTGTCTTTTCCCCCATTGTGGCAAGACATTTGCACGTCTGTACAATCTAAAGAGCCATTCAAGAACACACACAGACGACCGTCCGTTTATCTGTCATGCTTGTCAGGCTGCGTTTAGTAGAAACCACGATTTAAAACGTCATACAAAGATTCATGGAGGTGAAAAGCCTTACAAATGCGCAGGTTGTAATAAGAGTTTCTCAAGGTAAAAAAAAGATCGAATGGAGCAAATAGGTTATATGATAATAACTGTGTTTTTCTATAGATTGGATGCTTTGAAAAGACATAAAAGTAATCAACGTAACAAGACAGCTTGTATGAGTAATTAAAATGTATCGTTTTCCCTATCACCACTTACACTCTCTTTCCCCCTCTCTCACCCTTTTCTATTCCTTTCATACTCTCTCGTTTTATCTAGCTCTTTTTCCATTTTCTAGCATATCATGATTAAACGTTTGTACATTCTGCCCTTTTTTTTTGGTATTCAATTAGTCTTTTATTCTCAAAGAATGGATATACATCCAGGGTTGGGTATACATATATAGAATAGGCAAGTCTAGTTCTTGGAGAGATATATAGCTCAATGCTAAACGCTTGCTTGCATAACCTGTTTATAAACATGAAAAGAGGGGGCACACACGCTATTGCACATGTAATGCAACCTTGATATGTATAGCTTATACATATAACATTCCTCTTGTCATCATGGATGTTGGTTAGGATGACAATTTAAAGTCCTTTATTAAAAGCGAAATTAGAATTTAGAGAATTAAGCAAAATGTCCAAAAAAGTGACATTTAAAATGACATCAGAAGATTCTAAAGAGCATAGAAGTTTTCGTAATACCACTGGCGCCATTAACGCCATATACATTTCTCACGTTATCGTAGTTGAGAGAAGCACCAATAGTGAGCCATTAGTTGAGAAGGGATGTGTGCTAGACTTTTTAGTTTATACACAAATGGAATGGCAAGGGAGACAGGTTTTATTGCCAACTTGTATATCTTCAACTTGTAGAATTGGTTTGTTTAGATGGACTACCACTTGTGCTATTTACTTTAAGCTTTCCTTTTTTTTGTTTCTAATATCGATATAACCATTAATCAATGGTCCTATAACTAACTTAGTCTACCAACATCATTAAAAAAAGGGCCTCTTTCTATGAAGAGAAGGGAGATATATAGGAGATCTGTATTTGAGATTTATAACGGATACTACTTATATAAGAGTCTTACCATCATAATAAGTATCATATGTATTGCTAATTGAGGCGTCATTGACTGCATTCTTTTATAATAACTGTATTCACCAAGCTAGTACTATATGGAGTGCTACTAGTTATAATGACATAGCAACTTAGAAGGAAAAAATGGTCATACAGAGTCATCTAGAACAAAGTTAGTAGCTTCACTTTGTTGAATGATACACCTCTATTGATTTTATCAATTGTTTCCACTATTAAAATAAAGTGCCATGGCTTAATGATTTAAATGTTTGTTTTGCCGTTTTCATTACACCACAAATAGAAATCTGATCTAGTTTATCCAACTTGTTTTTTTTTATGAAACAGCATAGGGACTATCTATTCAGGTTCGTTATATCACATAGTATGGTTTTTTTTTTATCATTTTTTTTTGGGTCTAATAAATACTTGTGAGAATATTCTAACGCTATCACGCTTCTATAAAAGTAGACACATATATACAAATAAAAAGCTTATGAATGATCAATGACAAACACATAGAAGGTAATGACATCATTAAATGAATGAACATCTATATTGTTCTATTGAATAGAGGTGATAAAAAAAAAAAGAAGTTCTTCATATGTTATATCGTCCTTTCTTTTTCTTATTATAAAGCATAATCTCGAGGGGTCACGTTTATTGGTATTATATAAATAGAAAACGAATGTTTATGTATGCATGATTTTTTAAAAGAGAGAAATCTCATTGAGCCACTTCATCTTGTTTTTATTTTCAGGGAATAAAATACCAATGACACAAGATTAACTTGTTTGCAATACACTAATTGTTTTACGTTGGTCTCTTTTTAAATTAGTTTTTTTTTTTTTTTGCGTGGACGTTTTAAACATTTTCACATGAAAGCCTTGATTTTCATCCTTGGGTTTTAATTGAAACCTTTTTCGTTTTTGCTATATTTAGAATCTACGAAACATTTCAAAATGATGGTCGTACTATTCATTGAATATGTTAATCAAGCCGAGAATGAACATGTTTTGGGGGAGTAAGAGGTGGTGAAAGAGAAAGATTTAGTGCTACTTTTTTTTTAAGGTTTATATCAATCTAAATGAAATAGAAATATTACTTGTTTTAGTAAAAAGCCAAAGATAATCGCTAATGGTGATAAGAAATAGTAATGAGCTTGGTTATGTGGTTTTTATTTTTATTTTTTGGTGGATAATATGTTGTAAAAAGAAAAAAGTCATAGTGATAAATGGATGATATAAAGGAGATATATTGCAAAATAATAATAAGTAGTGAAGTGTTTTTGTTTTTTGATCAAGTCCTGCATGTAAGATAAAAAAAAAAAGAAGATAAAACTTAGAAAGATGAATGCCATGATGGATCTTCCTCGTCTTGAGGAACAACAAGTGCCAAGGCACTTGAGTGTCTATTTTCATGATTAGGTATTGAAATAGAATGATAACCAGGAGAGCTGGCGTATGGCTGAATATTATGTTTTACAAGTAGTTGCTGCTGAGCGCGTAACTGTTCTTGTAGCATTTCAAGCTGTCTTTGCTGGTTCTTGTGAGCCATCAAGGCTGAGATGGTATTTGCAGGTAAATGGCGTAAATCATCAGAATGACGTGCATTTTCAGAAGAGGAGCCTTGGATAAAGGGGTGCTGATGATGCATCGACCGTGAGACTAGTTTTCGGGAGGCTCTACTTCTTTCTTGGTTGCGAGTGGCGACATTCATACGTAGATGTAGAGAAGACAACTTTTCTCGTAGTCCGCGATTTCGTCTATCGAGATGCTTCATGTATTCTACAGCCTTGAACAAAATAGTACTTTTTGAGTTGTTGATGTTCTTTAATGTGGGAATAATTTCTGTCAATTCTTTAAAACCAGAGCGTATAGTATTGCGACGTTTTTGCTCGGATGCAATATGATTCAACCGTTTTTCGTCTTCAGACAGTAAATCTTTGGATACTACCATTGTTTTTGTACGCTTGATATCGGGCTTCTCGCTTTCAGCATGTGCTAGTGTTGTAACTGCAGGGGAAGAGGAGGTTTTGGGTTGGATAAAACGGTTTAAATGGGATTCCAAAGATGCAGACGATTGTCTTCGCTTGCGGCTTGCTGATAATGCGGGGACAGTGATTTGGTCACTCTGTTGTAAGTAAATTGGCAGTGTAGGAGAAGATGACACATCATACTTGTCATTGGAGGACGATGGGGTCACATTGGAAGCTTGATCTGGTCTGCAAGAGAATATTTCCATATTTGAATCAAACTTTTCGTGATTCACTTTCTTCTGTTTAAAGAATAATGGTTGCAAATCTTGTTTAGTTACAAAAGGTGAAGAAAAAAAATGTGACGCTTACCATATTTGTATCGTCTGTTCTTTTAGCATGTGGGGTAATCAAATCTGGTACCTCTTCGTTAAACGATGAAAGGAAGTCATTGAATTTCTGATCTTCCACTGCATTGAATAGTCTATACTCGGTATTTTGCTTTTCTGATGCTTCTAGATCAATTTCAGGAACTACAAGGCGTTCAAGAGCAGAGTAATCTTTGTAAAAAAAATTATAAATTAGTTTATTTGCAAAGTATACACGTATATATAACGGAAAGACGTATATACCTTCGAAATTTTGAGATTCTCTAATGAATATATCATCATTCTCTGGGTAATTGTTCAGTGGAAAGTCCCAAGTGCTTTCGCTACTTGAGCTAGTATTACTAGCAATACTAGAAGCTTTATGTTTAGGATCGTATTCCATTTTTTTTTTTAAATTTGGTGAAAGAGATAGAGAGAGAGGAAGGGTAGATAAAAAGTAAAAAAGAGAGAAAAGAGAGAGAAAGGAAAGAAAAGAAAAAATAATGAGAAAAGAGGGAAATAAGGTTATGAAATAGCTGACAAAAATAAAATAAAATCACTTATGGGTAAATATAAAGCGCTAAAATTTCTAATTGTCTTTACAAATGCAATATATTGACAGTGGGCTTGTCAGCACAAATGTGATTTTAAAAGACCGATTTCTCCACATTTTTTGCTCATCTCTAATGATCTTGTGTAAACCAAGAAAATTAATAAAAAAAAAAGTCTTATTCTATGTTTTACTAAATGTCTTAGGTATTTCTGTTCAGGTTTATTTATTCAATTATGTGTATAAACGAACATTAGAAAGAAAGTGTATAAACCTTAAATCCATTGAATAACTCAATCATTCAAAAGTGGTATCACTTTTTTACAGTAACATTCCCCCGCTTTTTTTCATAGCAAATTAATTAACTATATAAACTTTGATAAGCCAATTAATAGATTTTCCAAGATTTACAAGAAAAAAAAAATTACAAATCTTGTACACAATGAATCCCCACCTTTTTTTCCTCTCAACAAGTAATGTCATTTAAAATACAGTAAAGATTATATGTATTTTTCAAATCGAGCAGTATTGGCTCTTCTCTAAGGAAGGCATTTTATGGTTTGATTTTTATCAAAGAAAAAAGGAATGAGATAATTATTTTTTATGTTTTTAGTAAAATGCATGTTTATATGTTTTAAAAGTGAAGTTTATTTAAATAAGTAGACATAAGGTAAAGCCAAAAAAGGAGATATAGATTTGTGAATGATAAAAAAAATGCCATTACTAAGAGATTTTCCAGCTTTTTTTTTTTTTAGTTGGGACCAATCACTTGATCAATGTTCTGAAGCATAGCAGTAGTTCGACTTAAAAGTGAAGTGAGGTTACTAAATTCACGCTTGAGTTCATCTCGATGAGCTTCCAAGACATGATGAGAACCAACAGGACCAAAGAGAGCCGTAGGACTTTGGTATGATTTTTCCTTGAGTGATAAAGGTGCCATATCATAAGCAATAAGAGGGGGCGAAGGTAAGCTAGGGAGAGCTCTTTCACTGCGATCCACTTCTGGGTTCAAGAGACATGCAATATTATGTTTAGTTGGCTTCATAGGAGGGGACGGTAAATAAGCATGATGGAATACACCTGGCTCAATAGGATCTGGAGAACATCTGGAACGCTCGGATTGACTAGGTGATGGTAAACTAGGTAATAGTGGCCGCAAGCATTCAGTACGTTTGGAAGGAGTATTTGGTGTTTCTTCAGCACGTCGCTTTATTCCAGAAACTACTGCTGGTTCCTCCTCGCATACACCAATATTAGAGCGGTGAATTATTGATGAAGGATGAGTGGCGAGCGATGCAGCAGTCACTCTTTTACGTCGCTTAATTGTCGATCTTTTCATTGTAATTGGCCTGTGAACGCTGTGAAGCTTGTAATAAAGACCACATGCATTGCAAATTGGGTGGCCAGCTTCATCTCGTCTCCAAAGAGGAGTTGTTGTCGTAGAACAATTCATACATTTAATTGCGCTACCATCAGTTGATGATGAAGATGTCATCGGCGTATTTTCATTATTCGCAGGATTGATTTTTTGTTGTTGTACTTGGGTATGCTGTTGTTGCTGTTGCTGATGATATTGTTTTGCAATAGGAATAAAAGTTGTTGTTGTGACTGGAGCTGGAGCTAACAGTGGAACCTGAGATAAACGAGGAGCAAGAACAGGGTTCGACTGTTTTGTCTTTCTAATAATGTTTCTTTTAAGCCAATGAGGGCGGATTGTGTTACGAGCTTTGTAATAAAGGCCGCAGGCATTACAAATGGTTTCGCCTAGTGGTGATCTTCTCCACAATGGTGTTGCGGTGGTACCACAATTCGAGCACGAGGTAACAGTCGCACTTCCAATATCCGATTTCGCAACACTGGAGTTGCTCGGCTCAACAACGGGTGAGTTATTGGTGGAAAGGACTGAGACCTTTGACTGCTCGATGCCAGCGCTGTTTTGCTGGACTTTTTCAAACGTTTCATCCATTGTCGTTAATGTAGTGTTAGACGACTTGGTGTTTAGTATTAACGGGCACTTATGGCATGAGTCCACGCTGGTAGAAGTGGATGGTTTATTGTAGAATGGTGATTTGACTGTCATCTCAAATCTTTTTTATTATGTAGTAGTGTGTATTAGAAAAAGTAGATCTATTTGCTTATTTTCAACTCTGAAGAAGTAGGAAGAAAAAGGAAATTGAAAGGGAGAAGAAGGGAAGGGAAAAAAGGATAGATTTGGTCAGCACTTCTCTTTTTATCATGGTTTATCAAGAGCCACGCGCCGTTATGATTGGCTATTGATAGCAGCATCTTACAGCTAATTTTCTTCCGAAGATAAATTTGACCAATGAGGTTCAACTTGTTATCACCTAACTTTGATCTCTCTATCACTTTTTTTACCCCTTTTTCGTTTTTCTGCGTTATACACTGAAGCACTTATCCCCTTCTGGTCTGTTTTTCGATAATCTCACACGAGAAGACAGTCACACAGCAGCAATATTGATGAAGATAGCGAGCATGCAATATTTCTTATCTTTTTAATCGCATCAATAAAAAGGAGGTTAATTGCTTCGTTGATGCGTGAACTGGTCCTTCCTTATCATTCCTCACAGGTTTCTGTCCAGCCGATTGGAAAGCAGGAATCACTTGGTAACTTTTATGCGCATAATTAGCTAGCCTCTGAGTAATTATGAGGTATTTTCCTCAATGTCACCCTTTTTCTTTTTTGTTTAGTCAGTTGACTCCTTGTAAACTCAGCCGTATATTTTCACAATAGAAATCAAATCTTTATCTATTTTGGATAATCAAACTTATCAGTGCTGATAATGATAATCGCCTTGTTCTGCACCAAGATATCGGTTTAAACATAACACATATCGGACCTAATGAAAATAAAGTTATTTCAATTTACTTTACCATTTGGACCTAAATGGTAGAGTTATTGCTCATCTGTGTTTGGACCATATCTCTTTATCTCTTTTGTTTATATGTGTTTACAAAGTCTGGTTCGTGAAAAATCTCCTAGACCCAAGCCTGTTACACAGAAAACGCATTCAAAATGCTAGTACCTGTCTTGAAACAGATTTAATTTCATTGATGGCACACATCTATTTCAGCGAACAAGCTTTAATATAGATGTTACTTAAACACGACAAGATACTGTTACTTATTGAATCACAACATCTAGTTTTAGTTTAAGCACACTTTAATCTACGTAGTAAGCTAAAAGATTAGTTATTCGAAATTGGGTATAAAAAAAGAATGAACCTCTGTATCATTCCATCACCTATTTCAAAAACGATTAAACATCAGTAAACAAAAAATAAATATACAAGTCATTTGACATTAATTCCATGTAAAGAAGAGACTAGAATATGTTGATTCAATAATAAAATAAGAATAATACTCTAAACTGATTTCCAATCATTTATTAAATGACAAAGAGAAATTAGCATAAAGGTATGCCTACAACTTTCTTTGATAAGCCTTGTTTATGTACATAAAAAAACGTAAAACACAACATCTCAAATTTAAAAATCTGTCCCCACATTTTTTATTTTATTCCCATGATTTAGTTGAAAGTCTCTCTTTTTTGGACGTTCACATTTATATTAATGTTTTTAGTGGCCAATGCTTGTAAAACTTATGACATGACAATCACACTAATACAATATAATTAATTGGTGTTCATAGTAATCCCCACAGTGTGAATCCCATAGCAGAGTTATTTGAGAGCATTTGATTTCGATATGGCATTAAGTATTTGAATAAAACATGGTAGCCTAATACTCAAATAAATATTTTTCATATAGTTTAAGCCAATGAAGCTTGGTACTTTTTATTAATAACAGCAATGCATCATTTAGACCATCTCACAACAACCCCTTTCCATCGCTTTTTTTAGAAGCTTCCAGACTCCATGCATCTATGTCGATAAATAGAGCAAAAATTATGAATATATTCCTATTTTAGGCACTTCGAGTCAATTACAGCTGGATACTTTTTTTCTTATAAAACGGTCGCTAGCCAAGTCAAATTAAGCCGTCATAGAATCACACCTCCTTGGCATTCCAAATCATAAACAGATATGAATTTGAATAGTAATGATTGTTTAGTTATAACTTTCATAGAATATGAATTAAAAGTAATATGGATAAACAAAGTTAAAAAGCATTCTCCAACGCAGCATTATAATGCACCTTTATTTCTGTTCTTATTGGCCAAGTTGACAGTTGAATTCTTCATAAGTAATTACAATATACATACTTTCTATTACCAATAGTCTATCTCCACTTTAATAGTACGTTTAAAAAAAAGGAGCGTCTAGAAAGTTAATGACTGTTATTTAGTAGGTATAATATATGATATATCAACTGAATTACATCAACATCAACATCAAGTTGAAATGGTTTCAATACTCTATAATGAGTAGAACTCAACTACACAAAGATTAAATTTAATGATGTCTGGTCATAGAATGGGATGATTCTCCTTTATATGATAAGTTGAACGCTTTCTGTTGAGCATATAAAAATAAACGGGACGTCTATTGATAGATTAAACGATCATGAGGTTATCTTGTCAAAGTTTAAATTAGCCTATTTTTATGGAAAAAGCCAGCCTTGAAATTGGTTTTTTATTTAATGTACATAATGAAACTTATCTCATAACGAGAGACACAACTAGTTTGTAGTATTATTTTTTGTGATTGTTGAATTACATGAGTAAATAAGTCTGTTTTTTAAAAGGCTTATTAAATAAGGCCGTTTCTCTACTATATAGCCTATAAGACCCCCTCCTTTCCCCCTATATGATATAATATAATCATCGGGAGGATTAGTTTCATTTTTACTTTTTAAAAAACATGATGCAATACTCATCAAGAATGATACTAGAATTTCCGACATAATTTGTTGAAATATTGAATGATCAAAACCCGTGCCCCTTTTTATATCATAGGATTTTTTTTATGTTTTTTTTCTTTTGTAAATACAGAGAAACCTTCTCCAACATTATCTTTAGATTTAAAAATTGCTCGAGTTATTTCTTTACGTTAAAGCTTGGGTGCACAGTTATCACAACTTCCGCATCAAGCTATTTTTACGAGCAAAACCTCTTGATGTCAATTTAACTTCCGGCAATGATACACAAATAAACACGGAATAACAACTTTTTGTGTATGATGAGATTCTGTTATCTATTATTCTTGTTCTATCAAAAAAAAATCGAAGGGAATGGTTTTTAAAGGATGCGCGAATATATTTGGATCTATGTTGATTCTAATGGTAAATTGGATAATGATAGTATAAAGCCAATGATGGAACCAAGAGTAATGTTATTGTCAAACCTCCATTACTAAGACGTAAAACCCATATAAATTTGTATATTAGGCAGCCTAAAGTAACCCATGACTAGAGCTAGAGCAAAAAGAAAAATAGGTTGTGCCCGGATAAAATCGGTGACTTGAAGTGATATCCAAAATATTATGTGTTTCCGATGAAAGATATAATTATCATGTGAAATTTTAGCACACTATTTTGATTTACAAAACTGTGGAAAAAAGTTAAAATAAACAGATTTTTCATCTGCTCTTCTTTGGCTAATTTATTAATCAATTATAGTTAAGTGTGAAGTAGCATACCAATTATGATGTCATAAGATTGGATTATAAGAATATGAATTGCTTGCCACTTCTGTCTACCACAAATGGCAGTAATGAAAAAAAACTTAGAGCGTTGATGCTTCTCAGATCACTTATTGAGTGATGAGTAAGAAATGATCACATGTAGACTTTTAAGTTTGGCCTATCCTGCTTAGTGCTTTAAAAATATAGTTACACACCACCTTTCTGCATTGATTATATTCACTCAAGAGCCTTCTTAAAATATATTCTCTTTATTTAATAACATTTTAAAGTAAATGCATCTCTGCCCTCATACATATAAACAAGAGTTTATATGTTCTACTTTCGTATCTTGAGATCGTTTCCTTAAGCCCTACTGTTTTTTTTAAAAGTTACCCAAATGAAACTCAGATATTGCGTCATAGTTTGAAATATAAGCACTTTTCTGCGAACTATTGAAATGATTACATCTTTTCTCCTCCGTTTATCATTGATTAGTCTTTATTTCAAGAGTTTATGTCCAAAATTGAAGACCTTAACGTCCCTTTTGGTAAGTCAGAGAGAAACAATAATCAGTAGCTGAAAAGATAGTTCTAAAAAAAAAATCGAATTGGTAAAAGATCCTTTCGCCGACGTTGAAAAGGACGATGCACCACAGTCCACAAAAAATATTCGTAAGTACTTTTTTAGTCGAGGGGGATAAACAAGCTTCAAACCAAGTGAAAAAAAGTCTCACGGTATTGTTAGACTTGCGTATTCAGCAAAGAAATGGTAGAAAAACGTTAACAACACTTCAGGGTTTACCAAAAGCCTACGACGCTAAAAAGATTTTAAAGACGTTCAAGAAGGAATTTGCTTGCAACGGAACGATTGTTGAGGATGAAGAGCTCGGTAAAGTATTGCAACTTTCTGGTGACCAACGTACAAAGATAGCTACGTTTTTAGTGGAGGAGGGAATTGCCAAGAAGAGTGAGGTTAAGGTCCATGGTTTCTAAAGAATATTAGAAAAAGAGGTTTCCTCTTCTTTATGGTTCTTTTCTTTCTATTTGGTTTTATTTTGATCTTTTTTTAAAGCATTGTATCATATATTTTATGTAAATAAAATGAAATTATATCAAGCCATTTGTATCGGATTTATTGAACCCATCTTTTATAAGCTGAAGCTTTAAACAAGCTGTCATTCAAACCTGTCTTTTTTTTTTTGCTGTTTTTGAGTCACCTCATCCTGTCTTTCACCTTACACAATAAATGCGACAATAAATAGGCATCTCCCTTTTTTCAGCAAACTTTTTTTTTTGCATTGGACTCCAAAAGGCTGGCCCTTAGGAGGTAAAAACAAAAATAAAATCACAATAATACCACCTTCCCAGCCTGCATTCTCGATTAAAATTGATTCACAAGCTCCTAGTTCATTAATATTTCCATCATTCAGCCCAAGTTCAGAACAACAGAATGTCGTTTTTTATATAAGTGGAGCCGAAAGGAGCTATTAACCTCAGTTCAAGTGTACCTAAGGAAAGCGGTTTCAAAAGTTCGTTAACATACATTAGAAGCCATACATTTAGCAGAAAGAAAAAAAATTAACAAAAAAGTATAAATGCATAAATGGTGATACAAATGCAAAACAAGTGATCTAATCCTTGACTATAAACAAATGAAACTTGTTGCATTCGCACCCCTTTAATTGCGGCATCCTCCTCTTTTTTTTTTCTCTCTCTCTTTCATTTTTTGTTATTTATTTTATTACTGCGATTTACTTATTCTAACAATAAACAAACATATTTTTATATGCCTCGAGATAGACAAATGTCAACACAAATACCTTCTGTGAAACTGGTGCTTCTTGGTAATGTCAATCTTGTGTGATATATTCACTGCTCCCCCATGACTAATATTTGATATCACATACACCAGGAGAATCATCTGTTGGTAAATCAAGTATTGTTGCTAGATACGCAACTAATACGTTTGTAGATGGAAGAGATGCAACTATAGGAGGTAGGTGGCTACATAATAGCTACTATAAATATATAATAGGTTCAATATTAATCCTCGCTTACAAAAAATATTATAAATGTCAATACAATCTCTAGCCGCTTATTTGGCTCGGTATTGCTCAACAGGTGATAGGGAGATTAAGTTTGAAATCTGGGACACAGCTGGACAGGAAAGGTTCAACTCACTAGCACCTATGTATTATCGAAATGCTTTAGCTGCGATAGTTGTATTTGATGTGACAAAATATGTGAGTATATATACGATTATACGACTCTTAAATTATTGACAAAAGCTCTTCTTTTCTAGGCAACGTTTGAAAAAGCCAAGAAATGGGTGAATGAGCTGAAACGCCAAGCTAGTGTCGACATACTTATTACTTTAGTTGGAAACAAAGTAGACCTAGTGGTTGATGATGAAGACAACCGTGGGGTATCAAAAGATGAAGCAGCTGAGTTCACCAAAGAGTCAAGTATATATTCGTATGTTGAAACAAGTGCATCTCTGGGGACCAACGTTTGTCAGCTGTTCACTGAAATAGGTAAAGGAAAGAAAAAAGCCGTTCTAAAAATATACCTAATGACGTTCTTCTTTTAGCAAAAGGCATATCTCCTGAGCACTTCAAAACCCGTGCTACCACTGCGCCAAAGCTTGGATATTCACATAACAGTTCCAAAAACAAATGTGCTTGTTAATAATGGATTGAGTACTTTTTCATTTTTCTTTATTTATCTAAATATGAGATATCCCGTTTATTTTTCATGAAACAGAGTACTTTTTTTTCATTTGTAGTTTATTATTGCTCCAGAATTTAACTTCTTCCCTTCAATTTTATCATTTAATTATAATCATTATATACATATAAATGCAGGCACCACATTCACACTCACACTTGCACATACAATTATTTAAAATCAATAACAAATAAACCATATTAAGTACATCAACTTTATTACGTTATATATATAATATTTCTATCACAGTAATCACCATTGATATTTACATTGTGTACAATATATGCACGGTGATATTGTCATTTCATTGGTACAACAAAGTTTAAATCATAAACTACTCAATCAGATGCAATGTTGGCAAAATTAGCATTCCAAATATAAAGTTTGGTCTGTGTGGATCATTACGTAAAATACAGTAAGCATGGAGCATTCTCTTTCGTGAATTATGTATTC
>VCJK01000821.1:22029-35073 GCA_024139485.1 Backusella psychrophila | reverse complement strand
ATTTTTTTTTTTTTTTTTTTTTTTTTTCAAAAAACTACATCTACGGAATTAATGATAGATTTTTCTCCCTAAAGGGTAGGACTTCATATCAATTTTGGGACTGTACGTTTAAGTGGCTTTTTAATATAAAACGTTGATCAATGAGAGCTGGTTTTTAGACTTTTATTCTTTAGTTATTTTGGTTAAAGTATACTCCCGATATTTTCTAATGAATATCCACTTACATGTTTGTTCAAGGTATAAAATATGAACTGGGGAAAAGCAAACTGACTATATTCTTATTCCAAGCCAAGTAATTATGTAATCATCGCAAAGTTCTCAGGGCTGAACCATGTTAACTTTTTAGATATAGAAATACAAAAATATCGATAATCTTTAAAACACAGTGCTTTTGTCAAAAATTTTCTGTAACCGACCTTATGGATAACAACAAGTAAGGGCCAAGAACAAACTCCACACAAGAAAATTTAATAAGCGAGGCCGATATATTTTTTTAATGAATTAAATGCATTGCAGTAGCTTGTATAACCGTTAAGTAGTTTATTTAGTTTTATAGAATGAAATCTATAACCTTCTAGGTTTTTCTTATTCCTTCTACATTTTTCTCTTTCTCTTATTTCCCTTTTGTTTTAAAAAAAAAATGATTTCATATTTTGAAGAACTATCTGAATAAGAAGACAAACCTGGATGGCCGATAAATTTGATTCACCCTTAATCTCCTGTTCATAAATAATCTCACTTTTGTTCAGACAAAGGTGAGAATGTTAGCATGTCGGAATCGATAATCATGGAAAAAAAAACTTTTTTGTAATTAATTCGAGTCCGCCCTTTGTCAAATGAGACATGTGGTATTATATTGTTCTCAAACCTGACCATACAAATCAGGTTCAATTGCCTCTTCCATTACATCATATTGACAACATGGTATTCGTTTAGACCCTTATACCCAGTTCTAGGCTGCCAAAAGATCGACCAAAGGTGATACTAAAACCATGTGGCAATAATAAACAAAACAAAAAAGAATATCTCAACTCTCCTTCTTTATTGTACTGAAATGTACATTTCTCTCCAGACTGGTAAATCTGCAACTGTATCAATATCTGTATATTAGTGAACTACCACCAATAGTGTGTATGTAAAATAAATAACCAATTTAAAAGCCAGTGTGCTTATCAGATTTTTTTATCTATCAGCTTCAGTATTTAAATCGTTCTTTTTATACTTCCTTCCTTTCTTTTTTGTTTTTCTCTCTTTTTTTCTCAACTTTAACTTTTAACTTTTATTTCTTTTCCTTTTTGCTACTACATTTTCCCGAAAATTAAATATAATAAAATGAGAAAATCTTATAGACTATCACACAGTACCCAGAGCAGCAAACCTTTATATACCAATAATGACGATATATGTCATTCAAAGAGAACCTCAGAATCAATAAAAAAGCCTAAACGACCGTCTTTCGTGGACGAAAAGGAACGCCCTTCAGTAAATCAGCGCCCCAATTTTTCAAATAGTTTTAGCCTTATTTCACTGTCTGATCTAGTTGCTTTTATGCCCAACGCTGCTATGTTCGCCAATACTCTCGATATTCACTCTCTTTATAAGCTTAGATTGAGCCGATCTTCTCAAAAATTAGAAAATTTCTTTGGTGAATCCGCTCCAGTTGATCTTTGCACTCATGAGATTAGAAAAGAAGGCTTAAAAGCCATACTTCAGTCGAAAGTCCCACTTTGCTACTTTCTTTATTTCTTATTAGACGAATACAACTCAGAAAATTTGGTAAATTATAAAAAACCAGATCCACAACATTCATGAATCTGTTATATTAACACTTGCTATCTATTATTATATAAATAGTTTTTCTTTTTACAAATCGAACATTTCGAACAAGCCTTTAAGTCACTCCCGGCTAATGATCAAAAAGTAATGGCCGAAGTTATTTTCAACAGATTCATTGCAAAGAACTCTCAATTTGAAATTAATGTTGATGAACGGGTCAGACAGAATATCCAAAACGAAATATCAAGCACAATCATTCCAGATGCTCATGTTTTTGACGAGGCAAAATCAGTAGTTTACATCTTTCTTGAAGCCAGTTTTGAACGATTTATCCACTCTTCCGTCTTTGAGGATATGGTAATTCACTGTGGAGAACATGCAACATATTACAACAAGAATATAATACAGACCGCTGTTGATTATCTACTCAACTGCCAGAAACAGCATGAACAAGATGACCTTTCTTTTTTGAATAGCAAAGTACAAGTTGATAATCAGTTTCTGCTGATCAACAAGCATCATTGTACATTAGTAAAGTCATATATTCGAGAATTCATCGAATCCATGTTTGGTGCCGAATATTTAGAAAAATGTAATACCAAGTGCGCAGCAACATCAAAGGCATCTTCTTTTTCCTCATCATCTTCGTCTACTACCACGTCAAACTCCAGTGGCTCCCCAAAACATTATTTTTTAGAAAAGTTTAAATTAATCAAGTAGATGTTTTTTTTTTCTACCAGTGTACATAGTGACGTGATACCCATATTTTTTCTTCTATAATAAAAAGTGCAGAAAAAGAACGAAATACCATATATAGAAATTTAGATTTGGTCTATTTAAATCACTCTTAAAAAAGTTTACTCCTTTTTTTGTTTGTCTTTCAAATTTTATTTTCATGTAAAAATGCTACAAGACACAATATCGTCAACAAAAGAATCGACTTCAAATATTTCACCTTTTTCATCAAAAATCAGTAACGACAAATCATCATTGTTCCAGTTTGAAGATGAAAATTCAGTATCCGTCCATTCGACAGTGTCCTATAAAAAACCCTGTTCAACTCTACCAATCATTGAGCAGAATTTACCAAGGAATGATATAATTAAACAGGGTCTTGTTTTATGCACACGGATAGAAGAGTGGTATAGAACTACTTCGAAGAACATTGTAGATGTAGAGCTGCGAAAACGAAAGCACAGTTGGAGGCAATTTCACGCGATATTGACTAAGGACAGACTCGAGCTATATCATATTACAGTAAAGTTGTGAGATCATTTTTCGTTATTATATAAATTAATAAAACCAGTTTACTTTTGTTTAGACCACCAAAATAAGAAGAAGGGCTCATATGATCGAATTGGCTGGTAAATATGGTCATGCAAAACTGTCCATTCTGTCACATACAGACTATATATGGGGTTTAGACTACTTGCACACGAAAAAGAAGCGACCTATAGCATTTCATTTCCAATCTTCCCACTTATCAGAAGCACAGGACTGGTATATGACGTTGTACCAACTACTACTTTTACACAAAACTAAAATGATTGGTAAAGCACCGTTGCCTCCATTTGTTGATCTTATCATACCAGAAATGGATCATTTTGTGATACAAATACCATTACATGCTTTAACAGACAAGCAACCAACATCTAGCGTCATATATAACATACGCATGTCTGATCTCAAGTTAACGGCGCTTCGCATTTTGGAATATAAAGGAATTAAACCTTCTAATTGGGTCGCTGACAACGTCAGTCTATGTTGGACTCTAGATTCTCATACAGAGTGGGTGACGGAAAGCCAAAATGTGTTGCTGGTCGGCTCTCAATTGATTGAACAAAAACATAAATTGGAGCTTTGGTACTTTGGAGATCAGAAAATGCACTCTCATCAAGAGGTAACTATTTCATTTATTTTTTCATTACGTTCTATGCTTTTCTTTCTCATGTTTTACTTTTGCTTTAGCCATTTTTGGACGGCATTCTTAAGCCTTGGAAGTGGAGCACTAAAGCACAAACAGCGGTCGATCAAAATGCTAGTGAAATCTATGCAATTCTCGCCGGGCATTTCCTTTTTCAAGTCGATATTTCCCATTATAATGACAAAATAGGAATGGGGATTTCTTCTAAAAAAAGTTGGTTTACCTCAGCAAATGGCTTACTGAAAAAAGAGAAAAAGTTCAGGAAAAACGAAAAAGTACGTCATAATGATCAATCGGTATCAACGCCATGTAATGCAAATAATTCGCCAGATATAAACCCACAAAGTGTACTTCCATTAAAGTATGCAACGCAGATGTTTGATCTGTCAAAGGTCGAGACAGTGGATGTGATTCAGGATTCGAAGGAGAACAATCTATTCAGAATTAGTGTACATGGTGGTGACACTATGTGCTACCAAGCAGTTACATCGGAGAACATGATGGAGTGGGTTCGAACTTTAACAACAGAAAAGCAACAATATGATGAACACCGTTCTCAAGTATCGGCTTTATTAAAGGCAGAATCAAATATGTGGCATGAATTTTGTAGAAACCACAAAATTGTGAAGTCCAATGTCCTCTATATTAGTAGAAACAAGCTGTTTACGAAAATGCTATGCATATTGACCAATGAAAAAGAGCTGCTACTTTATGATCGGTTTAAACGAAAACGATGGAACGGTGAACCTATCCCAGAATCACTTCACAAACAGAATTGTAATCTAAAATTAGATGATAATGTATATGTCTACTCAGGCAACGAATCTTTTTCTAATCACCAGCAAATTGTGAAAAGACAACAGGTAGAGCCTGCGCGCCATTTTAACGACGGTCTTGTCACAGAAAAGATGAAATCTTCAGATTGCTACTTTGTAATTTGGTTTAAAGCAAGTAAATCTCGGTTTGTCTACACACGCGATTGTATCTCTTTGTTCAAAACTGGTCATCATTTAGGGGAACCTGGTCGCTATGTAGTATTTAAAACAAGAAACAAAGCTGAAAGAGATAGCTGGGTATGGACACTTCATCAAGAGTATAACACTAATGTATTATAAATATTGAAAAGAAAAGAGAAACATATTCATACACAAGCACACATATCCATATCAATATTTAATTATCTCTCTTTTTTAAATAAATAAAAAACCTCCAGAGCGAGCGGTTATTTACCAACATCAATTTCGATCTATGAATTCTAAATTATATGTATAGGGCAATAAGCGAATGAAATACCCCCTCTCCATAATATAATTTCCCATGGGGTGTATGCTCATTTTAGAAGCATCAATAATCCCATCAGTAAAGTTGACATTGGCGTCTTCGTACTATATTTAAATGGAAAAATGTTGAGTCTATATTTCCACTGAAATAACCATTTTCAGTTGCTGTTTTAAGAATATATATAAAACATTTTTGGATATCCTTGATCCAAAACATCGTTTATATTTCTAAAAAACTAATTGATACTACAAATGGCACCTATTGGGATTAGTTTTAATATAACACCCTTTAACCAGCCAGATTTCTCTTGTTGTACAGTTAAACAAAATAGTTCAAATTTCTTAGTTATGTTTTGTTGTATGTAATCTTCTTTGTAATGTATTCCTCCACGGTTTAATCGGCATTAGATTTTCCAGCTTTGGCTGCTTTTATATTCTAGGAAATCGTCGTTTTTTTTTTGTTGAAGCATACCAAGGTATATTGTGCTGTAGTATTTTCTCGGTCTGCTAGAGTTGATTTATCTTGTCGATAGATGGGTAATCTGCTCTGTATGCTATTCCCATCAATATCCCCATTTTCAATTTAGTAGCAATAATTTTTGAACAGGTCAGAGCAATACCCAATGGCACCATTTAAAGTTGAGTTTGGTTACTTCAATTTGGACTCATATAACTTCATAATGTAAACATTTTGTTTTGACGCAACGGTGGTTAATATGTGTACCAGGTGGGAGGAAAATCTTGATTCATTTAGAAAAAATGGTCAATTCAACTGATTTGAAACTTTGTGATTCAAAGTTAAAAAACATTTATAGGTGCACCCCTTTTTTTAACAGCGCTGCTATATAGCTTGCTTTATTTAAAAATATCATATTCTATAGCCGTATTTTCATTGGGATAAATGTTTTATTAGCATTGACCATTATTCAACTGTAAACAGTTCTGTTCAATTGAAATTATGAAAGCAAAAAAAATAAAATAAATAGGAGTGCCGAATTAATCTATTCGTTTATACTTCAAAATAAAGACATTCATACTTTTTTAAATTAAAATACACTTTAATAATCAATTTAAAATTCAAATTCCTTTAAATCTAGGTATAGCGGTGGTTCAGAAAAAAGGATACTGGGAAAAATATCAAACGAGGCACTTTCAAATAACTAAAATATTTTTAATATTAGAAAATCCAGTTTGTCTCCAATTCACCTCCACAACATTGCTATCGCATTTTGAAGCTGATTAAATATCTTTCAGGAGCAAAATGTCGATGAGTTACAAAATGCAGTGTCTGTTTTTTCCGATATTATATATAGCCATTCAAGCGCTTTATTAAAATAATGTAAATAAAGGACTTCCATTCGATGTTTGTTGGTAACTGAAACAAAACTATATAAAAAAAAAAACCAGCTTTTGATATTCTCTGTGATACATATTGGGAAAGTAACTGAAAATCAAATTTTATTTATGTAGGATTTATTAATTACATATGCAAAAGATGTATATACATTTTTTTTTTTTTCGTTTTCGAAATAATTAATAAAGTGTAATGGTGCGGTATCATAATTAAAACATCATCAAAGTATTTTTTTGTATGTGATTAAGACCTATAGTAATAATGCTGTGGTTGTTGTATAATGTAAGGTGAGTATATATGAGGGTGGTAAACACTAGTAGCTGGTTGACTTGAATGCATCAAGCTGACAAGAGGCACATCATCATCATCATCATCATCATCATCATCATCATTGTATTTCATTTGAGGACGAGGTACTAGTGGAGGACAGAAAGAGGGCGTATGAGGATACATCATCATAGGATGATGGTATATAGAAGACTGGTGGCGACTGAAAACAGGTTCCGTCCATTGTCCGTTACTCTGGTCTTTTAAAAGTGTCAGCATTCGTTTTAAATGAATAATTTCCGAAAGGGGTAATTTATTTCTTCGGAGCTTCTCATGTGTAGAGCAAAGCAATGACCAGCATTGTGAAGGATCTTTGGGTGTGTCGTCGGGAACGGGGGAGAGAGGAGGGGAAGGGAGCTGGTGATTTAATGGTGAAGGAGGGTAACCAAGATAAACACCACGTCGATGCAGTCGCTTTCTTGCATCACTATTTAATAATTCCTTTTCTTTTTTGTCTTCTACTTGGTCGTTGTCTGCAGAACGCTGTTTTTTACTGGGTGGTATTAATAAGTGCATCTTCATTGCCCATTTTGAAAAACTTTCTTCTGTCATTCTTGTGTCAATAACAGGTTTTGATAAGCGTTTTGGTTTTCTATCAATCATTTTTTTTATGAGAATACAATATAAGAAGAGAAGAAAAAGAGGTACAGAAAAAAAAGTGACGCGAGAATTGGTGTCCGAGAATTTATATTATATTTCTTTTTATAAGAAAAGCCTAGAACAAATATAGAGAGGAGATAATATCATCAAAGGAACCATCTGCCATGCATTGTAAATCCGTTCAAAATACCGATTTACATATAATTATGAAGCATCGTGATTTTTTTTTTGTGAACCAGGTTTTTAATTTTTTTTACCATGTTTCATCCAATCAGGTTTCGATTACCCAAGGTAAATTACTATACTCCTTGTTATGGCAATTTTGTAGTAATCACGGTTCCCGATTCTCTTTGCGAAATGCTTCTTTTTTTTTTTCTTTTTTCAAATGATCTAGAAAATGACTATTACACAAATACTTTGAGCACTTTGTTTCTTTATTAATCTGCGCTTTTTGACCTAGAAGTGGACACGTTGTGTATCGAGTAAACGGCAAAACTATTATAGTACTGTTTAATTTGAATTATGATACAAACATTAAAGTTTAAGTTTTGTATCATTCTTAAGCTTAGTTTTTAATTGACTAGAAGGATATTTGTTGATTCGTTTCAAATAGGATTGACACATTGAAAGCTCTATTAAATGGGCCCAAGGTGGCATGGAAGATATATCGTAAGAAATCACTTTAGCTATGGTGCTGAGCACTTACATTTGCTTCTCTATATGAATACTCATTGACATTTACTTTAGTAAAATAATTAATCTCTACTTTTAATAAAAAAAGTTTAGCGGGGAGAAACTAGAATCCTATTTTATTTGCTTGTTTATTGTAAAAACCCAGTCCTACTGAGCCCCCTCTTTTAATAATACTAACAACAGAAACAGTAACGGATTATAACAACAGCCAAGAGAAAAACGTCTTATTGACATATTGGATCAAATGACTGAGTCAAAGATTTATATTAAATATAGGTATTAAAAATATTATGGCTTCCTATTCGATTTAGTTTAGTTTTGGTCTTCATAAAAAATAATACATAATGCGCATACCTGAAGGATAAACAACGCGTTAACCTTCTGTATTTTTTGGAGTCGCAGAAAAAAAGGGCCTAATAGCTAAAAATATTGTTACTTTATAGTAAAATTAATAAAGGGATAAAACAAGCAAAGCAACTGCAATATGATATCTTGAGTCTTTCCAATGCTTTATTACTTTTCTTACTTGATATCAGTACAAAAATTAAATGTACATCTCTCTCATACAACCATGTTTATGTCGCTCAAATTATTAGAGTTTCTTTGAAAGGTTCCCTTTTGTTTGTTTTTCTTTCTTTTTTTGTCAATTCGGTAATAAGCGAGGTTTATACTCTATTATCATTGCTATTAAAATGCTTTATTTAAAATAACTACTGCAATAATCATACAAAACTGAATCAAATAGAATTGGTAATTTGAATATTTGATTTGAAAAGCAATAGGTACAGTGTTGAATGACAAGTACAATGAAGAAGAAAAGGTAAAACTCAACCAAACTTTTTTTGTAGTACATTTAAGCATTTGGTCCAATAAAAGAAGAGGAATTATTAAAAGGGTTTTATTTACACATAATGAATTACACGTGCCAGAGACGTTAATGATATGTTGAGGAGAAGGGACGATCGAAAAGAAGAGTTGATTAAAACTAATTTGCCTTATTTGTTTATACCATAAAAGGTTATTTTATTTTTTGGCCAAGAACTCTTTGATTGATTGACATTACAGAATGTTGAGGTGTGTAAATTAAGGTTGTTCGTTTAATAACAAGTCGGACCATTTTATTCGTTTAAGAAACCTTCTTTATTTCCATATGTTTTTTTATTACAACACTTGTATAAAATGGCACTTGGTTCCAGAATGTTATAAACGTCATGATAAAAAGACTAAAAGGACCTCACAGTAAGTATATGTAAACCAATTTATCATCATTATAATTTATTATTATTATTTTAATCTTGTTTTGTCAAAACGGCTTTTTTTCTAAGCTGGGACAAGGGTATTGATTCTTGATCCGAATCATCGTGATCGGTATGTTCGTAATGTGTGCCAGATAAACCATAAAGTCTATCATTAAGAAGTCGGTTCATCCCCTCCTCTTCATTTTCTACAGAATATTCATCACCAGACTCACCGCTACCGGAGTCATAGTAGCCATCTGAATGATAATACTCATCGATAGTTGCATTTGGATTCCGTTCCATCGCATCCCTGGCTTCTTGCATTCTTTTATATTTTGATGAAAAGATGGAGGGTCTCAAATCATCTGGATCACGCGGTGGCCAATAAAAGGGCAGTCTGGGGTTTGTACCTGGTTTAACCGAGAAGGAAAGGCCATCGCCTGGTACGGATTGTGGCCATAACCATAATAATGGATTATGACCCAAGATATCACAGATGTTTTTATAAATGGATATATCATAGGGGTATTCTACCTTTTATAGATATACACATATATTTATAATACAAATGATAAGCCCAACAAAACTCTTCAATATTAAATGGATTATTCAACTTACCGGAGCAATTTTCCCTCTTCTTATCAACTTTTCTACCTTTCCTCTTTCATGAGCTTCAATGGATGTTTGATTTTTTGTCATACAATATATTTGATAGATGGATAATATGCCAACAGTAAATAACACAATAAATGCCAAAACAAAATTTATCACCATAAAAATGACCTGAAGTGTAGTTGGCTCTGCATCAAACTAGCACATATATATAGTGGATATAAGTATATGTTATCCCCTTTTCTTTCTAGCTCTATATATAGATTACCTGAAAATGTCTAATTGCATCCATAATGGCCATTACTCTTCCTACCAACAAGGCAAGTACATAGGAACAAGCGATACATACATACATAACAAATCTTACAAAATGGCCATGATTGGTATGGCCCACACAGTTATTAATCCAAACGCAGTGATGGTCCATCTTGAGCACACATCGCTTACAATATCGGCAGTGGTGAGTTCTTGGTGGTTTATAGTGATTACATGTTTTACAAAATCTAGGTCCAGTGATACCTTCAGATGTTTGTTCCTTGATGGTACTTATCAAAGAACTAGGCGGTTCCTTTTGAATTATAGTATATTATGAATATGCTGAACTTTCCGCAACCATTTTATATTTCTTACCCAAAAGCCTGGTAGTTTCCCTGGATCTGTTGTAACAGCCAAGTAGTAATTGTAATAAATCATCAACACAAACAGATTGAGTGGTAAAAGGGTCAGCCATCCCGAAGCTGACCAATCGTATGCCGGTAGAAAAATAAAGAGTTGCGATGAATATGCAATGGTTGTAATTAACCACAGGACCCCTACTACAAACACTTTTCCAGGTATCGAGTCAAACATTAAAAATAGAAAGAAAGAACAAGAGATATTGGCCAAGTGGGAAGTTTGCCCAATTGGGTAAAATAAAGTCAGCTTCCGTATTCCGCTTTCCTGTTTTTATGATATTCTATATATTTTGTATATTTATTACTACATGTTAGAAAGAGGCTTTCTTTTGTTAGTCTTGCTGTTTAATAAAAGCTTATATTTTAATTATGTTGCTGGCTACAGCATTTTATCCAAGAATTTACATATTTAATCAAAATTTATTATTATAAGTGTTGTTGTTATTGTACTCGGAAAGGAGACCCTTTTTCGGAATTAGCTGAGAATGAGGTTACCAATTCATCCGAATATGCTATTCCCTTCAAAGTTAAACCATTAGCATTTAAACACGGAATCGGTATTGTTCGTACCGTTTTTTTGTACTAATATTGAAAACATTTTGTATCTTTATTAATATATTTCTGTCATTCAAGTATGCTTACGTAATAAGTAATAGTAATTTAATTATGGTGGGTGTAGAATAATGATGGATGATAAATAAGTGGCAGTACCGCCTTTACGTATTATTTCATTTATATTTTCCCTTTTCTCTCTCTCTCTCCTGACAACCTTTGACCTTTCTCAGCCACGCTCCTTATTTCCCCCCACCCGCTTTTTTTCTCCTTTTTAAGCTCTACATTGACGAGTGAATATTCTAATACCTTAATTAGCCAAAAAGTATAATAAAAGTTACTGGCTAACCATCTAATGTTTTGATGTCTGAAATGTAGTTAGTTTTTTAGCATGACTAGATATAAATTTACAAAGCATAAATTCAATAGTGATAATAAAAACATCTTTTTTCTAGATCGATATTCATCATGATTGAATCAAATCAGAAGTATTTTCTAATTCAGAATTTTTATTAAACTGCATAATAGCGCATTAGCAAAATAAGAAGATAAAGCATTTTCCTATTTTATATATACTTGCATAGCAACTTATAGATCAAATACATATAAACTAAACCAACCTATTTATTTCAAAAATAGAATTTACTTTTAAGCACACTATTCCCTTTTTTTTTTTGCTTAAGAGAACTGAAAAGACTAAAACAGGAGTCGTAAGTAGAAAAAAGATGAGCAGCACGCATGTTACGCTTTTTTTCTCTCTCCGTCATTTCGCATCAAAAAGGCGAATTTATGCTTGAACCTGAAAACAATATTAATGCGAAAGGCTTTTAATTAAAAAAAAAAGTAGCTTCTCTAAAACTGACATTTTCTTTGTACATGAAAATAAAGAAGGGAAGTACTTCATTTTATTTAATCTATTTTATTTTAGACTTTATACCAAATAAAAAAAACAACAATAATACTGCAAACATTAAGAAAAGAATATTCTTTATCAATTGTATGTTTATTATAGAAAGTGAGTCGCTTTTATAAAGATTTCGTATACGCCATTATGCATACAGATAATGATAACCTCAAGTTGTTTCTTTATACCTTTCAACTAAAATAACAGACTTTTATTTTCCCGTTTTACCATAAAAGTTGTTTTTGGTGAGATCAATGCACAAAGATGTTGCCCAAAAGGATACAACACAGCACTTTGCAGCAGGAATCATCGAATTAAGTGTAAATGTACTTATGTTGAACGTATTTCGACTAAATATATTCTTGATGTAATGATAAAAGCAGAGCGGCTATATCATACTCTATTTATTTTAATACAATTATGATCTAAATGTCTTATATTATATCATTTGTTCTTCTAAGTAAGATAGTCTGTCCAGAACCAACAAAATGTAAAGTGTATCCATCTTAATTTCCATACCCCTCCCCAAAAAATCAGTTTACAAAAGTAGTTTAGTTTATTGTTATTTATATGAAATTGAGGCGTATTATAACATGTCTATTTTTTGTGTGTAATGGGACATTTAACACTTTTCTAAATGAAAAAAAAAAGAGATTTATCGACACTGATATAAAATACTATCAATGATTTCGGGTCTATGATCTGTAAAAGTAAAGAATAATGATTTTAAGGATAAGAAAGTGGACATTGAAAAAAAAAACGCGGGTCAAGCATATTATATATTCGTTTAAAACTTTTTATTTCATTTACTGTTTCAAAACCCAAACAATTGTGATCAAATGCTTTCATTGTCTAGAACAGATTTCTCTAAACGATATTTTTGCCATTTATAACCACAATTCAATGATTTTTTTAGAATAAAGCCAATGTACACTAAATGTATTATCCAATCATATGCAGTTATTTAAGCTTTTTTTTTAGGTTACGTGATCTATTTAAAGCAAAGCATTTTCTTTGCAACCGAAGGCATACATTTCATGTCATATCTTGTTGATACATTTTATTACTTTTACAAGTGAATTGGCGATTCTTTTGCTTTATATAAAATTG
>VCJK01000820.1:70814-81506 GCA_024139485.1 Backusella psychrophila | reverse complement strand
CATCAATGGGCTCACCAATGACGTTGATGATACGACCAAGGACTTCCTTACCAACGGGAATGGTGATGGGAGCACCAGTATCAATGACCTTTTGGCCACGGACGAGACCTATTCATTTCATTGCACATTTTAATCCACTTGTTCCATATTCGTCTCGCTGATAATATACGATGATAGCTTACCTTCAGTACCATCCATAGCAATGGTACGGACAGTGTTCTCACCCAAATGTTGAGAGACTTCGAGAACAAGACGTCCACCAGAGTGGTCCTTGACTTCGAGGGCGTTCAAAATAGCGGGCAAGTTGTCCTGGTCAAACTGAACATCGACAACAGCACCAATAACGGAACTAATAAAATAAGCAAAAGGTCAGCTCAACGTGTTGCACATTGTTGAATATTTTGTGTCCATACCGAATCTGACCAGAGCTGGCAGCCTGGGTGGAGTAAGCTAATATAAATAAACATATTGAAATAAATAACTGAGCGAATTGGCGTCTTTTCTTTGTTGCTCATTTACCCTTGGGAGCCATGGTCTTGGCAGCAGACTTGAAAAGAGTGGCATTAGCCTTTTGGGCCTGAAGAGCAGAGCGGGAAGCTGCAAAAATACGGTTCATGGACATTTTTGTTGTTTGTTCCTTTTACAAAGAAAAAAAAAAAGAAAACAAAAAATAGTTCAGCTTTCTTTTTTTTCAGTCGCACTAGCCGGGGTAAAGTAAATTTGCTCTTAAGCCAGTCATCTGTCATTGAACCCCTGGTTCGTGGTGTTTTCAGATATACAGCCCGTGCCGATAATTTTTTTTACGCTATTTTTTTTTTCTGTACTATTTTTTAATCAGGTGATTTAGAACCGGACTCGCCGGACATGTGCGGTAGAATGCTTTTTGCTGGTTATTGCGGTAATTTTTTTTTTTATGACAACTCTTTGATATTGTCTCAACAAACATTAAGCGCATATCAAAAGGAATCAATATTTATCATCCAAAACTTATCAAAACAAAAACAAGATGTATAATAGACGCCCTAAACAAGCTAATGACAGTCATTATACATCATGTTTTAGTTTATTACTATTCAGGGACCAATCATCCTGCAATGGGTATGATAGACACCTAACTGTATCCACGATAGGTCCTCTTAATTAACATCTATATAATCTGAACAGATCTACTAAAGTTGATTCTACCTGTTATATCATTTAAAAGTCTCGTTCATAACGCATAGATGCTTCTGGTCTAATAAAATGAAAAAGGGTATCTTTCAGTTGCAGCTTCAGCTGTCATATCAAGGTAGTTACTTATAATATGATTCTTTGTTGATAAGTTTCAACACAGAAAAAGGCTTGGTACATATATATGTTTCTTTTTTCATTTACAACAAAAGATTTTGGAACCAATAAAGTAAAGTTCCATTTTCTACTTGGTTATATCCACCGTGGTATTACGGGCTTTTTAAGGTATATATCGAGATTATACCACACTTTCTCCCACCTCATCACAACGACACGTTTGCTGCTTGATATCAGAAACATTTTATATTAAGCACAAACATCCTAGCATATGGTTCCTGAACCTTCTAGGCTCTATGTTATCTTTACCGAGCTTTCCGGTCAAGGTAACCCAACCTTTAGTATGTTGATTATTGATGTGTACATCAAGATACATCCTCATTACTTTTACTCGAGTGCACAATATATATTATCATTGGCGGTAAGAAGAACTACATTCTTATTGGATAACAGTCCAGAAGTAACAAATGTTAAAATAACATTGAGATTTAACTTGTGTAAACCTGCCAACAAACAAATTCACTTTTTTTTTTCTTGATATTAAACACGTCTTGCAAGTCCAACTCATATTTCTTTGACATTCGTAACTAAAAGAGTATTTTACAATTGGAATATTCTACTTTAAAAGCTTTAATTATACATCTCTCTCTGATTTTGAATCCATTTAAATTTTGGATACCTAATATGCCATTTATGTCGTGTAAGATTAACTTTGGATATGGTAAAGAGAGATAAAATGCACAAAAAAAAAAAAACTTTAATAATTTCCAAAAATAGCATGTTACACGGACCATTAATCCCAAAATTCGGATAGTTATCCAGAGAGCATGTAAAATTAAAAAGTATTCCAAAACAAAACATTTATTAGAATTTACAACAGCTCCATCAGAGATCTGTGATCTCATATAATCAATAATTATCACCATAGTCAAATATTCATTTAATATAAAGGTATGAATAGTAGCTTGTTTCTGTAGAACTAATCAGTGTACCAAGCCTTGTCACTACTTTTTCAATCAAGATAATCATTACTCCTTTCTTTCTAGCCGTATCCTTATATCCTTTACAAGTTCTCACAATAAAAGACTCCCTTAACATATTAGACACCGTTAATAGAATAGGAAAATATGAAAGGACTATATGACAAAGCACAACCGTGAGAATGCATTCACCATCACCACTTTATATTATCCTCTCAGCTTTTTTACTCAAGCACAACTTCTTAATCCAATACATAAACCTTAACAAAGTTTTGTTTGGCCGATTGTACAAAACAAAACAAAAAACAAATGGGAGCTGTGGCTAGTATATAAAAATAGGACCACTGCACAAAGTTTTTATTAAGTAAATATTTAAATGATTAGAAAATGTCAAGAAAAATTCTCACGGTTCGAATCAAGTAATTACAATGCCACTTTTTCAAGCAGTAACAGCTCCTCATCCTCACCATGTGACCAAGGTGAGTATACTTTATCTACTGATGTACTCTGTATAAAGGGCTCTGTTGATGGTTTGATTAGAGTAGCGGTCGGCTTGCTTTTCCCCGAGAAAGCGCTGTCGTTTTCGCCGGGTACAATAGATATTTGTACCGTCAGGCTCTTTTTATGGGTAACAGTGGGAATACACGGCTTTAAAGGAGAGCCTGGAAATCGAGTTGAAATGGTAGTGTTCATTTTAAATTACTTTGTAGAGAAAACCTGATCCGTTCAAACGAGTCTTTCAACTTTTCTCCACTACACAGAGGTTTAATTCTTTACTCTGCTTTCATCAAAACTGGTCATGTTTTGAAATATAATAAATAAAAAGAGACAAAGGCCCAAGATTACTTTCATAAAGAAAAATTATTATTATTGCTTACATAATGCGTTTTGGGGGGGTTGGTATAGAGAGTGAGAAAAAAAAAAGTAGAAGAAAGGTCATAGAGAGGATGATAAATTAATTAATGAATATAATGAAATTATTTAAGAGGTACTATTTAAACAGTAGAGTGACAGGTATTTAACAGATGAAAAAGGTGGAGGAATAATTATAAGTCGCGGATACGCTCTACTCGACCACATTCTGGCAAGTGGGCTCCTCTATACTTTATAAGATACTCTCCGTTTGGTCGGGCGGTGACAGTTTTATTGACAGAACATCCCTAAATGAAAATAAATAAAATAAAAAATCAATTTCTTGCTTTACAAAAAAAAAAATGGATTTCCCAATCAAATAAGCTTAAAGGCCGTGAGAACAAGCATGAATTTCATGTGTCAGCCTTGAAAGTTTGAGACGCTCCGTAGTCGGGAATTCCCGTCTTTGGAGTTCCGAGCCCGCCATTTCCCGCACCTCTCCCAATAGAAAAAAAAATTGATAATGAGCTTTACCTTGTTACTGTTAGAGCACTTGTAGTAGATGCTTTTACAACCTGTTTTCTTTTGCACTGTGTTGCCATTATTTTTCCAAAAGTAATTATCTACATACGGAAATTCTCTTGTTTCAACAATCTTTGTAATAGCTTGCATCTCACGTCGGCGACGAGGTCTTGACATTTGATCTTCAGAGTCATATTTTTCTTTCAAATCACAATGATCGGTTACAGGGGAAGGATATGAGCTGGAGATGGTTGAGTCAATTTCAGTTGCTCTGTTAAAGTCACATGTTATAATAGGTTAGACTCGCCATTTTTAGAAAAAGAAGGGTGTAATAGTAAATTGAACAAATCAAAAAAAAAAAAAATTCTCATCGTACCTTTCTGTGGGTGACAAGCAAACATCCATTTGGGAATCAACCTCAGAAGTGGGAAAACTACTTCCCATGGCCAGCATGGCGGCAGCAGCTGAATGACGACGTTGTTGATGAGGGTCATCTAAACTATCCAAAGAAGATTCAGATGAGAAGCTATTATGCTTCTGATGCTTGATGGATGTAGTGTGACGAGGAATTGGATAGGGAGAGGTACGATTCAAAGAATGAGTAGTACTGACAGACATCTTGCGGCTCTCGTTTGCACTAGGAATATGCTGTTCTTCTACTAAACTACTCACTGACAAGCGACGAGGAGAAGCTTCAGGGCTTGGTGGCTGGTTGCCATGCTGAAGATAGATATCAAGCTCTTTGGCGCGTAGTTTAGCTTCTTCGGCTTTGCGTTTGTCTTCTTCCACTTTACTTGTCAAGATGAGTTTCAAGAGCTCTGGTGTTGACTGGTATTGTTGGATAATATCTTGTAAATCATAGGTGGTTGAGCTGGTGTCATTCAACTTTTGACTTGAGGGATTTTTTGACATGTGTTGAGAGTAAGCATCATGCACTGAAGATGGATAATTTGTAAGTTCGTTCATATTTATATTAAAGAGTTTTTTAAAAAAAAAATGGAAAAGTAATGGAAAGAAATAAAGAGGAATTAAAAAAAAAAAAATTGGAGAAATGCAGCTTTTTAAATAAATAGACTCCAGTACTCGATCTCAAATTCAGCAAAATCTTGCCTTATACATGAAAACCCGGAGTTTCCAAGCACTTCATCCTTTCTAAATAAATAGTATTTATAATCGTTTTTACCTTTATTGGAAAAAAAATGCGCACCTTTTAGAATTGTATCTTGCAACATAAACATAAACAAAAAAGTCATATTTTCTAGACTGGAATTAAGGTGGTTTTACTCGATAGAGTTTTTTTAATTTATTATTTGTCACTGTTCAATAGCATCACATGAAAAATCATATATTTTCATTTGCCCTGACAAAAGTTCTCAAAAAATGTGGAGTTTAAACTCCATTGTGTATTTACCCACGATTTGCCGCTCTTTGCCAGGCTCAACTTTTTTGTGATGCTTTAACTCATGTGATATCTGTTGCTATGTGTAGATTTGCACATGCTTCCACACTTGTGTATTTATAAAGTATTACATATGTATATGGCTTTACCATTGTATCGATTATAAAAATTGAGTCGCAATAAACATAAACTTTAAACATGGGAGCCGTGGACAATGGGATGTTGTGTTAACCAGCATAAACAATTAGCCTGTCATTGAACAACTCTAATTAAATTTAGTACTCACTAATCAACTTTACGGGGACTCCCTGAATCATTTTTCTTCAGGGCCGATAGATAAAAAAAAAGGTGGGGAAATATGAGACGATTAAACTATTCTTTATTAACCGAAAAAAGTCATTCGATTACAATTTACTATTAACTGGCACATGGCGATCTGTGATACCAGTTTTATGGAATTGTCTAGGAGATTTTAAAGTTTTGTAATATTAAACTAGGACACATACATCATTAAAGTTTTAATGGTCTGATATGGTGGTTCTTTTATATAAACTTGAACTTCTTTCTAAAATAAGAAAAACAAATGTTTTTTTTTTTCAAATTAAACGGAACTTCATCTCTGTGGACTTCCCCACATTTCAACAATAGAACTCAATTTCGGAGTATAATTTCATAGGTTCTATGGTCGTTGACTCATTGGCCTTTCCCGAGAGCTCAATTGAACTGTCCAACTTTATATTGGCGGGTTTACAATATACATATTTGTTAAATGGTAAGTGATGCACAAGTCAAATGTGCTTGATATATTGTGATGTATGGTTCTTTCTTGAAGGTATATAAAAGTAATAGATTTATGATTTATGTACGGGATGTTGACATGAATACCCAATGACTAATATTCATTTAAATACTCTTAAATTATTATTATAATGTCAAGTGCAACATGAGTACCACCTCTGGCTGGAATATGATTCGATGATATTAGAGTATGACAGGGAGGTTTTTTTTTTCTTTTTTTTTCGTGAATAGTCTGGTTCTGCCCGTAAATTACAAAACTAAAGATCACTCTATTTTTTTAAGCACTGAATTATAAGAATCGTTTTAACGAGATTGTTGTAGTTTTTAATAGAATTGGTTTTAATAATTCCATATTTCCGGAGCACTCATTGATGCTTAAACAGGCTTCTTTTAATTTGTTACTTTCCAGACTTGCTTTTTTTTCTGTTCAATCATTCACTAATTGCCTTTTCTTTTTTCGATTCCCGTCTTCAAAGTTGTACCAACGAATGTCAACGTGGCACCGAAAAAGCTCTTTTCTCCGGCTTCATTTCTAATAAGGTTTTTATTTTGGAGATTTTCATGTTTCTCCAGTTTCAAAATAATGCAAAAATCGGCCCAACACGGACACTGAATCAGGGATGGCACCTTTAATCACATACCGACAGAATAAAACTTTAGCCGCGAGCTATCTTCTTCAATAAAATCCTTGCAGCTTATCAGGAAAGAGAGAGAAAAGCATGATGCAAAATTAGTTTCCTCATTTAGATAAACGGTCAATGACAACTGAAACAATGTGCAGCCAAACTCTTAAATATCTTATTTTTAAAATAAAAATGCTACAAAGGTAAACACAAGCGAAATGTCATACATGAACCATTACCTTGAAAGTAGCCAGAAAATTTCAGTTAGGGTCATTTTCTTAAATAAAAAAGGGAGAAATTTTTTTTTATCACCAAAAAGTACAACGTGGTACACAAACATATCAACTCCACAAAATTTATTTTCCATTTTTTTTTTATTCAAGATCATAAAACGTTAATGAGAATAAAAAAGAGTTTTAAAATATTAAAATTGTTTAGGGAAACATACAGGACCTGAGTGGGATCCTCCATTCACCATCAATACACGAGTTCCAAATTCAAATGGATTGTTATTATAAGCAACAAAGTCAGCCTTTCCACCAAGTTTCAGCATGCCGGGTCCGGTCTGGCTATCACTGTCAACTAAACCAAAGATATCTGCCAAGCTCCAAGTAACAAGCCCAACAGCAGTAGATTGATCAAGGTGTGGGTTATGAGCAAGGTTCCAACCAGCTTCCCAGATTAAATTGCGTGCATCGCCATTATCAACATCGGTGCTTCCCAAACCAACACGAACCTTATTTTTGAGCAATACATCCAAAACAGTGTAGTCTGTATAAGGTGGACCCGTCAGACATTCACGGGCATGCCAAGTAGTAGCGTAACAACGGGCAGGCATCAAAACAACAGGAACATCTAAACGACTCAAGTGTCTAGCAACAAGATGAGATTCAGCTCCACCAAGGATAACAAATTGAACATTTGTATCATATGTCTTGAGCATATAGTTTTTAATTCTAAGGATAGAAGCAATCTCATCCTTATTATCAACTTGGACAACAACGGGTAATTTTCCTTGGGCAGCGCGGACAAAGACACTGGCTGTTGCATTTCCTTTAATGTTGGATTCAAGGATGTTGCGGATAGATGTCATTTGTTGTGAAACGGTCAAGGAGCCACCATGTTGAATCACAAAGTTTAACGATGCCTCCTCGGCAACAACAGTATCTGCCGTATCCAACAAGGTATTCTTAATGCCGGTATGAACAGCAACAGAAACACCTGAAAGGAGATCTGAAGAAGTCAAAGGTTGCGAAACGGATGTTGTGACACCAGCCTTGTATGCCTTTTGCATATGTAAGCCGTTCAGTTTGATGCCATCCACAGCACGGGTTACTTTTTTGGAAATATCTGAATCTGAAATGTCGTTCTTTGGATAACCGTCGCTTGTGACATCTTCAGATTGAATTTCCTGTAAACCGAGCGGGACGCCCACAGAAATTATACCCTAAAATTAAAAAAAAGTTGAAGTTATTAAATATATATCGTATAAACTGGTAACTTACGGGAACAATAACAGCTCCTCCCATTTCAAATACAGGGCTATTTGCTGGCCAATCAATGTGCTTCCGATCGCACTCTGTACCAATGCAAGTGATGATGCCAGAATTTACTACGATATAGAGAGCTTTTCCTTCTTCCTTTGCGGTCAACTTTTCTTCCGTATCGAGATAGATTTCACCAACATTGCGTAGCACAAACGAATCAACGTTATCTGAGCAAGCATCGCTAAAAGACATGGTGTTGTTATGTCCATCATCTGTCAATGTCATTGAGCTGGTAGAAAATTCAGGAAGATAATGTCTCTCTTCCTCTGAAAGCTCGACCACTTGAGCCTCAGTTTCATCATTCTTCTCTTGTGCTTCAAATTGTTCAGCAACACTCTTTGTCCATGACTTTTTAAAGTCCATCAATGCACCATCAATAATGACATGTTTAGGACGTGCTCCCAAGCGGAGAGGGTGTCTCTCCCAGATGACAAGATCTGCATCCTTTCCGATTTCAATACTACACGAGAAAATGATATTAGTGACATGAAGGGAATGTATTTTAAAACGCACCTTCCAACGCGATGATCCAATTTGAGTGATTTGGCGGGTACTGAAGTTAATGCTTGCAATGCTTTGTGTTCATCAAAACCATAATGGAAAGCCTTCTGCGCTTCGTGTACAAGATCACGCTGGGGAGAGAGAGAAAAATGAATAGGTGCATTAAATGCAAAATTTGAATATTGGCAATACTTACAGCATTCATAACAGGGTGATCACTCTTGAAGGCAACAGGAATACCAGCTTTATCTAAAATCTTGGGTGCATGTACATTTTGATCCCAAGCCTCGGCCTAATAATTAAAAAAAAATCAATAAATGTCCCGTTTTATATTGTATTTTAATATAATACCTTATAGCCCCACATGTCTGCCATTATCAAGAATGAAAGAAAGGATGGGTTAAAAAAAAGTCTTGTATTAAAATAAAAGGAAACGTACCTGCAAAAGTAGCAACAGTAATATTTGTTTTAGCTCGCTTAATGATTTCAGGAACCTGCCATGCACTCAATGCATGATGGAAAGCACCGATTTCAAAGTCAAACTCCAAAGAGTGGTGAACCATGGCTTCGATATCTTGAGGAAGATAACAGTGAATATTTAAATTAGTGTGATGACGCAAAAGAGCTACTAAACTCTCAAGTTTCAAACTCTCTGGATAACTTGTTGTCAAACGAGTTATGCTCTCTTCGTCAATTGGCTTGTCAGTGGGAAATGTCTTTTGAATTCGGTAAGCCGAATCGCACCAGTCATCTTGCTCTCTCAATAGTTTCTGAGCTTCTTCAAATTGACGTCGGAACAGATAATTTTCTCCCAAACCTAATGATTTAAAACGTTCTAGTGCTATTATTATTTCTAAAAATGTCTCGACTTACGGGTTGATGGCATTTTATGGTAAAAGTTTCCATAATATGTTTTAGGGTTCTCACCACAAGCCATTTTCATGTAACGCCAAATGACCTCCTGATCTTCTTCTGTTACACCTGAGGTGATGAGCATATCTTGTCCCGAAAGCGTAGACACAGGTCTCAGCTTAATCACAGCAGCTTCACCTCCCATCAAATTACCAGAGCCTGGTAAAATCAAAGATGTTGTGATGCCACCGCTAGCAACGACCTTAAGGCCTGGATCAGTAGGGCTCAAAGCATCGATAACTCTGACCTATATGTGAAATAAAGTTGGCTTTTAGTTTCATCATCATGGTGATTGATTACAGACATTGCATATTTACATAAGGTGTTGTTGGATCGGTCATTTCATTTGTATCATCACTAGCCTCCAAACCGCCCAACGAGTCCACACCCATATGAGAATGCATGTCAACAATACCGGGCGTAACAACACGCCCTCCTGCATCAATCGTGCGAGCATGCTTTGGCGCCTTTAATTGCTTGCCGATATCCACAATCAAGCCATCCTTGACCAAAACATCACCATTTTCTAAATAGCGATCTCCAAGCCAGATATGTCCGCCAGTAATGAGAAGCGTTTCCCCCTCAGGAGCAGCTCGAGGATTTCTGTGACGTGCTCTTGTTGTGTTTGTTTCAGCGCCTTGTCTTTCTTCCACATATTGACACTTGGAAATACCATGTTGAAAAGAGCTGAGAGAGATACCAGGAGAAACAACGGGGCTTCCATTGTCTCCCCAGAAACCTTGGGTTGTAACAGGTTCTGCGCTTTGGTTAACTATAACAGGGAGATGATTCGACATGTAAAGGCATGAGGTGCCAAAGAATGCCAACGCACCAACGGTAAGTGCAAGACGCGTCTTGTAGCGTCTATTTGAATAGCTATTGCTTGAGTGGTTGTCATTCAAAAGAGGCTGGTATGCCCCTTTTTTGTAACCAAGTATTTTGGACATAGTTGACTACTATGAGAGTTTAAAAAAGAAAAGAAAAAGTAAAGGAAAAAAGGGAGTGAAACGAGATAAGCTTATTTCGCATAACAAAAGTGGGTTAATCGTGACTTTGTTCAATCAACTCTGGTCCCTTCCAAGTCCTATTTTTGGTAAAAAGTCTTGAATTTGGTTATTTTTACAAAACACTTGTTGTTATTGTTGTCATCGATTGGAGAAAGTGGGACAAAAGGATGTCCACCTTTTTCCTCCGTTGATCGGCTCAAAATGCTTGTTGATTTATACCTTCAAATCGTATTAACTGTCAGATTTATTAAGGAATAAATAAAT